>JAHWFP010228401.1:0-10544 GCA_023313725.1 Lithobius niger
ATTCCGGTGTAGATGGAACAGTTATCTTGATGGACTGGTATAACAAATACTTTTCAAATGTACCCTTGCAAATTAGTCCTTACTCTGTACACTCGTACACTGAGGGGGAAGAGAAAGCCATGTATACGGTTAACCCTAAGGTAACAGTAAACGATCAGACCGATTATTTGGATACCATGGTCTCAAGGCATTACAAATCAGTCTTGTTTGGTGAGGATTGGTTATCAGTTTTTCGAATTAATTATGATCCTTACTATGACCTCCAGACCAAAGTTAAAGCTGTCAAAAAGGTTAAAGTTAAACTCCCTTCAGTTAACACCAAAGAGATTGAAGAAGGCTTTCCGGAACTTTTTGGTCGTGGTTTTAGAAAGTTCAAAAATTACAAGGCTAAAATGCAGTTAAAAACCGATGCAAAACCGGTTTAACATCGTGTACATCCCGTATCCCTCGCTTTGAAAGACCGAGTGAACCAGGAAATCAGGCATGTAGTTGGCCTGGGAATCCTGGAGGCTGTGGAAACATCAGAGTGGGCAACTCCAATCGTGGTCGTTCATAAAGTTAATGGAGAGATCCGAGTGGTTGGTGACTACAAGACCACAGTGAACCCACAACTCGAGGTTGACTACTATCCTGTCCCCACAGCCACAGAGTTATGTAGTGAATTAGCAGGGATTGACACCTTCAGCCTTATCGACCTCAAGGACGCATTCTTGCAAATTGACTTAGATAAGGAGTCTCAAGCTGCCTTAACGATTAACACCCCATTAGGACTTTTTAGATGGCTCAGAGTGCCCTTAGGCCTGGCCTCAAGTCCGGGAATTTTTCAGCGAGTAATGACACAAATTACGAGCAAAATTCCGAAATGTCTGCCATTTTATGACGACAATTTAGTTAGTGAAAAAGGTCAAAAACATGATGAATCGTTGAACCAGCTTTTGAACCAGTGGGTGCTGAGCTTGGCATCGGTAAGTGTAAGCTGACGTGCCCTGAATTAAAATATCTAGGACACATGATAAACGTTGAAGGCTTACATACGTTGCCAGAGGCAATTGAAGCTATCACCAGAGCTCCCAACCCTACCAATATACAGGTGGTACAAAGCTTTTTTGGTTTCGTGAACCATTATTCCAAATACCTCCCCAACTTGGCTCACATTCTGGCCACAGTCACCAGTCACCCGGCTGTTAAAACCTAAAGTAAAATGAGTTTGGGGAAAGAGTGCGACCAAGCTGTGGAGAAAGTTAAAGAACTTGTCATTAACTCTAATATGTTAGTTCATACCGATCCCCCCCAAAAAACTGAAACTAGTGTGCGACGCAAGTCCCTACAGGGTAGGCTGTAGCCTGATGCATATAATTTCTAATGGTGAATCTAGACCTATCGCTTTTGCTTCAAGCAAGCTCACAAAAGCGAAGCAAGCTTACAGTCTTTTCGGTCTGGCGAGTTGCATGGGGAGTAAAACGTTTCCATGAGTAAGTTTATGGCCAGAAATTTATGTTCTGTGACGTCTTTACGAATACTGTTATAATTTATTAGTGTTTAACATGCTTTTTAAAGTATCTCATTTGAAGCGCTGTTAAAAGCATGTTCAAATGTCCGCCAAATTTTACACAGGTGGTTTGGGGTCACACCTAAAGTATTATGGTTAAAGCATAAGATAATCCTTTTCTAAATGCAACATCAACCGAGGAATATTATGGAAGCATTGGAATTTAAAATGTGTTATGCAAATTATTTCGGAGAAATAACGGTCATTTCAGCATTGATATATCAGCTGTAAGGTGACAGTGGTGGGCGATGCTAGTCTGAAAACTCAATAACATCATCACATCTTCTTTAGGCATGGAGCCGACCTGTAGGAAATAGCCACATGACATTACAAACAGGAAGGTGAAAATTTGGCCTGTCGTGGCCTAACCAAGAGCAGATACGTAGTCGTTATCACGGCGGTCCACGCAACTAAGAATTGGAACATCCTGACTTGTACAAAAAGGCTAGCCAATCGATAATTGGCTTCTTTCTTATGTCAGCCAGGAGCAGCAAGAGGCTATGCTGGAGTCGAAGGGTCTAGCGGTTTTGGAATCCTGAACGGCCGACAACAAGTCGCAATTATGGGTCTCTAAGCACGAATGCTGTAGGCGATGAGCTTTTTTTTGTGTGGCTTGTTGACATCGTGTAGAAACATTAGCTGCCTCAGTTATAGGCAATGTTAGTATCACCGTTCGAAATCAGTATATTAATTAAATATAGCTTTAATCGCTCTTAATTTGTGTGGATTGACTTATTTAGTAGTAATTCTAAAATTGTAATCCTTCAAAGTTGGCAAAACATCACGTACATCTCGAACGAGCTATCTACAATTTTCTGAATTGTGTTGTGATTTCACACGACTGATGTTTGAGCTACTACATTTCTACTGTATTAATTGATTGACGTAACTACAATTCTTGCTCGTCATTCAACAGATGCCAGATTATACTTTAGCTCATCGAATATTCCTGCATGCCACAGTCGGTAAAATGTCAGTAATGCTTATGGTAAGAAACTGGTAGCAGCATATCAGTATTTCACTGTCATCGCTGTCAAAATCCCATAATTGCAGAGTTGCTAGGGTAAACCATGAAAAGGCTGCTCTGCAACAATTTCAAATCTACTCATTTTAAACCACAGAAACACCCTACACTATGTCTCCTGAGGGTACATAAGGTTAATACTTACTAGTTTTTTTTTCTTAATTTGTTTTATTCTTTTTCTGAATTTCATATTTTGCTGGAATAAAACTTGTATTCTTCGTTAGATACTTTCAGCCCTTCTCTCTTTTTTTTAATTTGACAGGTTTAGCTACGATTTATGTCTGTGATGGTTAGTTTATGTGTTCTGTTAAATTTTTTTTAAGTGTATTCACCTAAACTCATTCATTTTGTGTATGTTGGGAAGGGGTTAGTCCTTATGCACAGCCATTATGTTAAGTTCTTATGCTACTTTAACGTGAGATCAAGAGATTGTGACAATAGAGAAAAACAACTTCATATTTCAACTATTATTAACCCACAGCTTTCCCACTACCCATTCTTTCTCCATGCCAAAAACTGACACACATAAAAAGAATACACTATGTGTGGGACAGGGAAAAAAAGTTCAAATGCATGAAGCAACTCTGTATACTAACCGTGTTGTAATTAATTGTCCCATACAACTCGCAGAAAGCAGGTCATACTTTCTTTTATAAGTTTTGCTGGTGCTCCTTACAGTTGCTACTAAAGTAAGATAGAGGAGGAGGATTTTTTCGAAGAGATATCACACCCATGTTTCCCATATGAGTAAAATGTAGAGGAGCTTTGCTCGCTTTCCATAAAAAATTATGCCTGCTGTAGAAATTTTTGAATGATACTAAAAATGGGCTGGCTGTATAAACCTCCAGGAGAATGCTCACCACTTTGATCAGTATAATTTTGAATGTTGGGGAATTTTCAGCTGCACTTAATACGACATTTTTGTGCAGGCTCGCTGTATTATCCCACTTGAAAATCAGACATGCAAATGTTCAAAAATTATTTCTAATAATATTACTCTACCACCACCTCGCAAAAAGTACTAATAATGTTACTAAGCACCTCCCACGAAAAAAACACTTCAAAACGTATTTTATTTTTGTTTCTAAATCCTGGCACCTAAAAAAATGTTCCGATGCAGAAATTTCTGAATGCATTAAAAATAACAGCTGTACTTACCTGCAGGAGGATGTGGTTAGTCATTTTTAAACAGAATAATTTTGAATGACAGGTTGATTATTTTGAACCTGGCCTGGTGGTTTTTTAATGTGTACAATGATCAGCAATGAGATTCGATCTCGCATCCTGTTGAATCTGCGACCATCGTCTGGGACAGGGGTGCGACGCAAAACTCAATATCAATCCTTGCACTAACAGTTTTGAGTTTTCACTGAAGGGATTAAGATACAAATTCAAAATACGATTAGACATAAACTGGTTGTGCTTACCTCCAGAAGAAGGTTCATCAGGGTAATGTTGAATGTTGGGTTGAGCTAGTCCTGGCTTAGCATTGTTGTGTGGGCCTGGTATATTATCCACACTGAAAACTGGACCTGTTCAATACGGAAGCAGTAATTTATACTCTGGTACTCTCCCATATTTGATATAATTTTTTTAAATATATTTTTTACCCTAAATCATGGCATCTTAAAAACATGTTCCGATGCAGAAATTGCTGAATGCATTGTGAAAAGGCAGGCCTTCCCAACTAATGGTCTTTTGTCTTGTTTTGATGTGTACTAGGATCCATCATTAAGGTTTGCCCATACCTTTCAAAGGACAAAAAAAGTTCGCCCCCCCCCCCAACAGTTTTCCCCCACCTTGTCCCCCCCCCCATTTCCTCATCTGCAAAGCTTTGAGACATAAAATCAACATTACATTACGAAGCAATGAAATTACAAGGAGGATTGACAATGTAGTTGTTTGAATAAATTAGGTGGGAAGTTATGAAAAACTTTAACGTTTTTTCCCTAACTTTGGGGGGCTGTAACGAAAAAAGGATGCATTTCCGGACCCATGTTTATAGCATGTTTTAGTCTCACTTTTGATCATAGACTACACCCTGAAAGTTTGGCCAAACCTTTCAGGTACACCCTGTATGTCTCCTAAGGGTATGTAAGGTTAATAATTTGTCTAATTTATCAATTGTGTAATTTTGTTTTAATTTGTTTTATTCTTTTTTGGAATTTCATATTTTGCTTGAATAAAACTTGTATTCTTCGTTAGATACTTTCAGTCCTTATCTCTTTTTTTTTAATTTGACAGTTGGAAGCATTGGAATGATAATGGTTAGTTACCATAATTTGTAGATCATAATTTATGTGTTCTGTTAATTTTTTAAAAGTATATTCACCTAAACTCATTAATTTTGTGTGTGTTGGGAAGGGGTTAGTCCTTAAGCGCAGCCATTATGTTAGGTTCTTATGCTACTTTAACGTGAGATCAAGAGATTATGATAATAGAGAAAAAAGACTTCAGATTTCAACTATTATTAACGCACAGCCTTCCCACTACCCATTCTTTCTCCATGCCCAAAACGGCCAAACATAAAAAGAATACACTATGTGTGGGACAGGAAAAAAAAGTTCAAATGCATGAAGCAACTCTGTATGCTAACCGTGTTGTAGTTAATTGTCCCATACGACTCGTAGAAAGCAAGTCATACTTTCTTTTATACTCCCGGCAGACGTAAATGGCCCCTATCCCAAGTTTCACAAAATAAATGAATTTTTTCACTTCACGAATGATAACTGTTTCCCTTCAGACCCCCCCCCCCCCCCCAACCAACCAACCAATAAAAGAAAAGAATAAATGGTTTCCCACGTGTCCTGAACTGAAGCCGTTTTACACATAATTTTGAAGAAAATTATTTATTTGTATTTTGTTCGAAAAGTACTACCGGATGTATGTACAATAGTCGAAATGGTTTATCAGAAGTAGCTCCTATAAAAGGTTCTTCAACTTTTCCTTTACGCAGCACTAACCCTTTAACTGCCTCATTGCCGTACAGCTACGTCTCACTAATCAATCGAAAAATAGTCCAAACGTGCGCCCAAGCTATGTAAGGTGTCCCAGGAAAGCACAGACCAGTGGATAGCGTCATGGTGTACTCCCGTTTCGCCAAATCTCGTTTCACTTCAAAAAAAGCAGATTAACAGTTTTTGCCTCAGGGGCCAGTCCCGTTTCGCCAAATCCCGTTTTGCCAAAACGAATTTGTCAACATTTTACGTACACGAAATTTAATACCTAATTTCTATGTAATGGGGCTTTAAAGGACAAACATTTAAAAGAGACAAACAGTAGTACTTTAAATATTGTTTAGAATGCTTGGTCGTCACTATACGTCAATGCCGAGGTTCTCTTTTAAGAATAGTTAGTTATACACGCGATGGTTACCCTTTCCCAAACGGGAATTCCCATTTTGCAGAATCCCGTTTCGCAGAATCAAAATATTCTTCAAAAAATTAACATTGCAGAGGTTAATCAGGCATGCCTATTTGGAAGTAATTTCTGATTAGTTGCGGTTTCTGGTGTTATGTGTTTAGCCCCAGCGAGCGTGGTAGCGCGAGTGAGGCACGTAATTTAAAACAAATTATTCTGCAAAACTGGTGTTTGTCTCTAAATGTCTAACCATTATCATGCTATAAATGTTCGTGTTTAAATGTTTTAAATGTTTTGTGCGCCTAAAACTTCGTGAACGGTATTGATTCGGCGAAATGGGACTGGCCCCTGAGGCAAAAGCTGTTAATCTGCTTTCTTTTTCGCGAAGTGGGATTTGGCGAAACGGGACGTAACCATCGTCATCACCTCCAAACCAACTGGATGCTGGATCGAATTCCGCGACTGATTCAAAAAAAGTCACATGAAGGTCACTTTGCTAGTTAAAGGGTTAAACGTCAAAACAGTAATGCATGATGCATGCGTACCATTTTTGCAAATTTCACGTTGTTTCTACAGCAGTTTCTCTTTTTTGTTTAAGTAGCACACACCGTATGCATTTTGCTTTGAGTCAGAGTGCTGAAAACGAAAACTCAAAACTAAAATGGGAAAAAAACGGGAGTACTGTCGTTAAATTATGAATCAGTAAAATCCTTGTCTAAATTAAATGGCGTTACTAATGATTATGGATCATTAGAAAAGTGTGGCGCGCCCCGTGTCGCGTCACGATAAAACACTGACGAAACTGGACCAAAAAGTCATTTTTGAACCTTTCCCACTTTCAGCAGTCAAAATTCTTAAAAAGCCTCAGCTTCTCAGACCCTCATGATATGAGTGTTTACAAGGTTTTGAAGCTATTAGTACCAATACTGCAAGTATAGTTTGTACAATGAACGTAGTAGAAAAGCCTTGGCGCCTGGTTTCTTGGCTTGTTCTCTTTCACTTGCTGTCTGTTACGGATGGGGGCAAACAAGCAAACAGTGTGTTCGTCATACTTACTGTATGAATACACTAGTGTGTGTCTAGGCACGCACCTCAGTATACACGTTCTCATTGTCCGAACTTTGGCCGTCCAATGAGAGACGATGCCGACAATACTAACAATGGTTATAACAATATTTTCGTACTTATGCGCCCTCCCACTCCTTCCCCGCGCCATTAAGCCCCTTCCCTCCCCCCTTCCCCGTTACGCCCCCAGGCTCCAAACCATAAAAGGTACGCAGTTCGTATTGTACTACACCCATTCGTCCAATTTCATAGCTGGAAGCCTTCCCGTTTCTCGGTATCGATGAATAATCACCCTATGGGATTTAACATGGGGATGAGCGGGAAGCTAGGTAGTAACACATTTTTAACGTTATTGAAGGTCAGATTTTGCATTGAAAGCAGCTTAGCTGCTATTCCTACACGAGTTAATTTTTGTGAAGTGGGTCATTGCTCTCGATTTCAACGCAATTTAAGCTTTTTGTACCGCATTATTATTTTTCCCCAAGTACCTGAAATGTGTCCAACTATGCTCAGGATATAAGATACTGATGCTATGATGTCGTGCTACAATGGGTTACAATCTGGACAATCAGTGGCGCAGGGAAGGGGGGGGGGGCCCGGGCCCTGGCCCCCTCCGAAACGAAAGTGAAGCAAGAAAAAAAATGCCCTTTTTTAAATTAACAATTTCTTTATTTTTGCTTTAGGTCAAGCTGTGTGAATGTTGAGTAGCCGGTTAATAGTAAAATAAACTAAAAACAAAATTCAGGAACATCAAATCTGTTTTAGCGTCTGACAGTTCTTGGATAAAGTCCCCTTCCCTACTTGAAACCATTTCCCGCTAGTAATCCAAGTAACGCATTCCAGGCGCTTGCCAAATCCTTTGTAATCTGCCTACTTTGCTCTTCCGCCAAGCAACGTACTCTTTCGTCAACCAAATCTTTCCATCTTACTTTCCCTCCACCCCTAAAAACCTTTCTTAGGTGGGCATAGCCATTCGGTCATAATACCACTATATTGGTATTCTCTCTTCATTCCCTGACTTTCTTTGGCAATGCTCGTAAGAAGAAGAAGCAAGACAAAATCAAAGGAAGTGAATACGGCAGGAAATAATAGAAGTGAAGATGAAGGCTGTCTAGAAACACATGAAAATCTTCCAGGTAAAAAGTCGAAAAGAGCAACAGGCAGGTTGGATTACACAGAACTGTAAGCCAGTCGGCTCAGAAGGGTTAAAAAAAATACAGATGCAAACTTATTTACGTTGCCTTTTGGACTTAAATGTCAGACTGCCTGAACGGGGAATCGAACCCACGATCTTTGAAACATTCAAATTCCGAGGTCTGCCTCTGAGCCATACTGACACGGCCTGAAGAAATCTGTATTTATTTAACGCAAGTAGGATGTAGGAAACTTTGACGAAACCAGATGAAGCAAAAAGCAGGTCTTCTCAACGGAGGAAAAATCGGATTTGTTTAACAAACTGTTGGGTTCTAGATCAAGATCATGTTTTTCCACAAGTGATGCAAAATGAAAGAAATCGTTCTTTTCCACATAAATGGCTTAACAAGAACCAATGGCTGGCTTACAGTGAGGAAAAAATGGGACATTTTGCACAACGCTTCTGATTTTTGTGCCAGAAAAGTCTGGCAAAGGAGAAGGCCGACAACTGCGTGACTTAGTAAAAACAGCATTCACTAATTATGAAGATGCAATTGAATTGTTTGACGAACACAGCCTGAAAAAAATACCGGGAAAACGTAATGGACAAATCGGAAAAAGAGAAGATATTCGACATCAACTTGATAATGCTCGTAAAGTGGAAGTTATGGAAAACAGAGAAGGGTAAGCAGAGAAAAAGTAGAAATTTAATTTTTTCTGTCAGTTTCACATGATTTGAGATGGGCCTATAGGCTTATTATATTTGGCTTTGGTTACAGCTTTTGTCAATGCCATATTATTTTACCAGTTTAGTCAAGTAGTTTGTTATTTTAGTTATTATCGTATCCCGTTACTTTTAACATTAGGGTAGGACTAAACGTTTATGAAATTAATCGTGGATGTGGAACATAATAGCAGGCCAATTTTAGGCTAATTAAAAAGTGTTTTGATTGTGTAAAATCGTCCATGAAACCGATATAAATTGTACTTTTTACACTAAATTGGGCAAAAATAAATTGATATAAAATTAATAACTAGGAAAAAGGGTGGTGGGTGTTGGTTGAGTCCTAATGGGACGTCGACAGCTAGGTTATTAGCGCCAATCTCAGTCACAGTGCAGTGGTCCGGATTGCTCCACACATTACAGAGATGTTAAAACAAGCCCCAAATCTAGATGTTATCATACATCTGTACCTCCTGCAAAAATTTTAAAAAAAATAAAAACTCTGACAAGAGGCAGAAAACATTCTTGGGTGAAAAGGTCCAGGAAAAAAAGACCTAAGGGAAAAAGGTCTGGATAAAAAAAATTGGGGAGAAAAGGTCCGTGGAAAGAAGGTTCGGAAAAAAGATCCAGTGGAAAATTAATGTCCGAAAGAAAATTGTCCAGAAAAAAAAAGGGTCTGCGGGATAAAGTCCGTGGAAAAGAGGTCCTGGAAAAAAATTGCACGAACAACTTTAACATGATCGCATCACAATGCTAAATAAATTTCTCAAGAATATGTAAAAACAGTACCCTTCAGAAGCCAGATAAGGCAATGATGAACACCAAAATGCTTCATCTTCCGGGGCTCTGCCCCGGACCCCGCTGGGATAGCTTATAACGCTGCCCCAGACCCTCTTGCTGGCTTTGTTCGGCCCCCTCCGACAATTTTTTCTGGCTGCGCCACTGTCGACAATTGAATTGATGTGATGTTTGTTGCCTAACTTGATGCGACACACTAGCGTGTGTCCAGATTTTATTATTTCTTTCTCCTAAGAAATTATTGCAAGATTTCCGTACCGTACACACGCTACTATTCTACTAAAAAAGAAAATTTTACGTCTGTGAGCATCTAGGGTTGAAGGATATGGTGTTATGCTTGCTAGCTCGCTAACCAGACAATGGTTTTACAGGCGATGTATTAGAAACGAATGCGATGAGTTTCAGCGGTATAATACCAGGGATTAATTTCCCCCAGCCCACCCCCATTTTCATATAAGATTTTTTTTTAATAACAAAAGGACAGAACAATTAAACACTGTTTCCCACCAAAATGGGAGAAGTAATTTTTTTTACTGGCATAAAACGTAAAAAAAAAAACTTGACTCAAGTGCCCCCCCCCCCCCTCAGCCAGTTGGCCCACCGGCCAATGGCCGTTGGGGCACTATTGCCAGTCCGCCCCTGCCGGTGGGTCATACAGTCACCACTAAAGTAAGATAGAGGAGGAGGATTTTTTTCGAAGAGATATCACACCCATGTTTCCTGTATGAGTAAAATGTAGAGGAGCTTTGCTCGCTTCGCATAAAAAATTATGCCTGATGTAGAAATTTTTGAATGATACTAAAAATGGGCTGGCTGTATATACCTCCAGGAGAATGCTCACCACTTTGAACAGTATATTTTTGTAATGTTGGGGTGCTTATTTTCAGCTG
>JAHWFP010228401.1:10554-22525 GCA_023313725.1 Lithobius niger
AATGTTGGGGTGCTTATTTTCAGCTGCGCTTGATATGGCATTTTTGTGCAGGCTCGCTGTGGCAAATGTACAAAAATTATTTACTGAGCACCTCCCACGAAAAAACACTTTCAAAACGTATTTTATTTTGGTTTTAAATCCTGGCGCCTTAAAAAATGTTCCGATGCAGAAATTTCTGAATGCATTAAAAATAACAGCTGTACTTACCTGCAGGAGGATGTGGTTAGTCATTATAAACAGAATAATTATAAACAGAATAATTTTAAATGACAGGTTGATTATTTTGAACCTGGCTAGGTGGTTATTTAACGTGTACAAAGATCAGCGATGAGATGCGATCTCGCATCCTCTTGGATCTGAGACCATCGTCTGGGACAGGGGTGCGCCATAAAACTCAATATCAATCCTTGCACTAACAGTTTTGAGTTTTTGCGTGAACATACGCCCCTTGTAGGGATTAAGATACAAATTCAAAATACGATTAGACATAAACTGGTTGTGCTTACCTCCAGAAGAAGGTCCCTCAGGGTAATGTTGAATGTTGGGTTGAGCTAGTCCTGGCTTAGCATTGTTGTGTGGGCCTGGTATATTATCCACATTGAAAACTGGACCTGTTCAATACGAAAACAGTAAGGTATACTCTGGTACTCTCCCATATTTAACACAATTTTTTTAAAAATATATTTTTTATATTTTTGTTTCTAAATCTTGGCACCTTAAAAACATGTTCCGATGCAGAAATTGCTGAATGCATTGGGAAAATGCAGGCCTTCCGAACTAATGGCCTTTTGTCTTGTTTTGATGTGTACTAGGATCCATCATTAATGTTTGCCCAGACCTTTCAAAGGATAAAAGAAGTTCTCCCCCCCCCCCCACCACGTTTCCCCCACCTTGTTCCTCCCCATTTCCCCATCTGCAAAACTTTAAGACCTAAAATCAACATTACAATACGAAGTAATAAAATTGCAAGAAGGATTGTCACTTGCAGTTGTTTGGACAAATTAGGCGGGAAGTTATGGAAAAACTTCAACATTTTATCCCTAACTTTGGGGGGGGGGGGGCTGTAATGAAAAACGGATGCATTTCTGAAAGTTTGGCCAGACCTTTCAGGTACCTTTAATTTGACAGGTCTGGCTACGATTTATGTTCATGATGGTTAGTTACCAGTTGAAGATCATCATTTATGTGTTTCTGTTAATTTGTTTTTCAAGTGTATTCACTAAACCCATTCATGTTGTGTATGTTGGAAAGGGGTTAGTCCTAATGTGCAGCCATTATGTTAAGTTCTTAACCTACTTTAACGTAAGATCAAGAGGTTGTGATAATCAGGGCCGTAGCCAGCACCCCCGCAGCCCCCGCACTTGCAGGGGTTTTCTTCAGGAGAGGAGCGCGACGAAGCCTTTATAGTGGCCTACGATATTGAGTTTTGTTTACAAACTCGAGCTTAGTTCCAGAGAACTGCGTAACGTAAAAAGGTGGTAAAGGTTTCAAATGAAAGATCATGCTCTCCTAATCTTGTAAAAAAATCGTAAAATTCCAAACAAAGAAAAATCTAACGTTCAGAAGTTGCTGAAAAACATGGTTATAAATTGAAAGCTGCCTTGAAAGCGAGAGTTACGCGGCATGAGAAGAGTAATTTTGTTGGTATGCGAAATTTATAGCCTGTTTATGAATCTTACAGTTTGGAGTGAGTTAATCAAAAATGTTTATAATTTCAACAAAATTTCACGCCAGACATGCAAATTACTAATTTTTTTAATAAAGTCTGCTTCAGGAGCAGAATTATATAGTCGAAATACGGAAACTGTAACCCCCCAAAAAATGCTGTTTGTTAATTTAAAAAAAAGCTGATTACTGCATTCTAACTTTGCTTTTAAGCCCAGTAATCGGGGAAAAAAAACACATTACTATGCTTAACGGTATTAAAAAAAATATTTCGAATTGTCACAAACTGCCATCTTCAGCCTCATAGTTCAGAACCTAACTAATTCCTAAGTCCAGGTACAATTCCACGATGAAAAGAAAAAGCTTTAAAAAACTCTCGCAACCAAGAAAATAAAATTCATTTAGGAATGGGATTTTTTTCGTTGTGGGTAAAGGTGATGGGGGGGGGGGGGCGGGCAGGCTGTTCGTTTGAATTCTGGTGTGGGGGTATACAAAAATTCCTGGCTACGGCCCTGGTGATAATAGATTAAAAAAAAAAGATTTCAGATTTCGACTATTATTAAACCACAACGTTCCCCACTACCAATTTTTTCTCCATCCAAAAAACCAATACACATAAAAAGAATATGTGTGGGCCACGAAAAAAAAAGGTTCATTGCATTGCTATGTATGCTAACCATGTTGCACTTAATTATCACATAAGGATTTGCAGAAAGCAAATCATACTTTCTTTTCTTTCTTTGACTGGTGGCCAGTACCGGGGCTGAGAAATCTGAGGCCCCCCTGCAAGAAAACATCTGGCGCCCCTGCTGCAAGAAAAAAAATCTGGGTCGCTCTATGTTATGTGAATTCAGAAATATTCGGTACGGTGTCCGTGCCAGCTATTTCTTGTAAGCTATATTATTACCATTTATCATGAATTATACAAAGAAAAATTTTTTCCGATATTTTTAATTTTTTTTTCTGGGGCGGGGGGAGGGAGTAAATGTAAATTTTTGCTTAGCCTTGCATTTCTTTAAATTCGAGTCGCTCCAACACATTTCAAATCAAAGAACTAATACATGAACTGCAACTTTGAATTGTAAATTTCATGAAATGTGAAGAAAAAAACACTCAGTTTCATCTTACTATATAGGCACTCCACAAGTGCACGGTTTAGTTAGCCGATCATCCACGTGTAACATTTCGACAGAAACGAATACCTACCGTTCGGTAGGTACAATTGACTCAAAGTTGTTCATCATTGTTCAACACAAACAATGATTTTGTTATTTTCTTTTCATTTTCATGTTGCTAGTTATGGTTCGTAGGAACTAAGGAAACGAACTTGCTAGCCAGTTCATCAGGACATAATTTTGTGATGACTAGAAAGACAATACCATATAGGGCTGCAGTCATCCTGGCTTGCTGGCGTAATGAGAGAGAGTCAATCGCTTCGTTTTTTAGGGAAGAGAATGTGGTGGGTGGGGCATTTTGTTTTTAATACATGCTACTAGAAATAACCACTGCAACGAAGGTTTTGAGTGGGTCAGACAAGCTGTCTGTTTGCTTTGAGCTAGCAGTTCGTGTGTCTAATCGTTTGGACAATTTGGTAATTAAAAAACTAAAACTTTTCTTCTGCAAGCTCGGAATTCTGGGGCCCTCGTTTGAGCGTGGCCTCCTCGCCTTGCGGGGGCTGCGGGGGCTACACCTACAGTAGCCCTTACAGTTGCCACTAAAGTATGATAAAGGAGGAGTATGATTTTTTTCGAAGAGATATCACACCCATGTTTCCCACGAGTAAAATGTAGAGTAGCTCTGCTCGCTTTGCTTAAAAAAATTTAGCCTACTGCAGACATTTTTTAATGATACTAAAAATAGGCTGGCTGTATATACCTCTAGGAGGATGCTCACCACTTTGAACGGTATCATTTTGAATGTTGGGGTGCTTATTTTCAGGTGGGCTTGGTACAGCATTTTCAAGCAGGCTCATTGTGTTACCCCACTTTGAAAACCAAACATGGCAAATGTACAAAAAATTATTTCTAATAATATTACTCTACCACCACCTCACAAAAAGTATTAATAATGTTACTGTCCACCTCCCACAAAAAAAAACTTTCAAAACGTATTTTATTGTTGTTTCTAAACCCTGGCGCCTTAAAAAATGTTCCGATGCAGAAATTTCTTAATGCATTAAAAATAACAGCTGTACTTACCTGCAGGAGGATGAGGTAAGTCATTTTAAACAGAAAAATTTTAAATGACAGGTTGATTATTTTAAACCTCGCCTGGTGGTTTTTTAATGTGTACAAAGATCAGCGATAAGATACGATCTCGCATCATCTTTGATCTGAGACCGTCGTCTGGGACAGGGGTGCGTCGGAAAACTCAACTTCAATCCTTGCACTAACCGTTTTGAGTTTTTGCATGGACTTACGCCCCTGGCACTGAAGGTTAAAATACAAATTCAAAATACGATTAGACATAAACTGGTTGTGCTTACCTCCAGAAGGAGGTCCATCAGGATAATGTTGAATGTTGGGTTGAGCTAGTCCTGGCTTAGCATTGTTGTGTGGGCCTGGTATATTATCCACACTGAAAACTGGATCTGTTCAATAAGAAAACAGTAATTTATAGTCTGGTACTCTCCCATATTTGGTATAATTTTTAAAAAATACTTTTTTTTATTTTTGTTCTTAAATCATGGCACCTTAAAAACATGTTCCGATGCAGAAGTTGCTGAATACATTGGGAAAAGGCATGCCTACCGAACTAATTGCCTTTTAGCTAGTTATGATGTGTACTATGATCCGTCATTAAGGTTTGCCCAGACCTTTCAAAGAACAAAAGAAGTTCGCACCCCTCCCTACACCTTGTCCCCCCCCCATTTCACCATCCGCAAAGCTTTGAGTCCTAAAATCAACATTACATTACGAAGTAATAAAATTGCAAGAAAGATTGTCAATTGTAATTGTTTGGACAATTTATGTTGGAAAGTTATGGAAAAACTTCAATGGTTATCCCTAACTTTGGGGGGCTGTAACGAAAAACGGGTGCATTTCCGGACCAATGTTTATAGCATGTTTCAGTCTTACTTTTGATCATAGACTCCACCCTGAAAGTTTGGCCAGACCTTTTAGGTACACCCTGTATATCTCCTAAGGGTATGTAAGGTTAATAATTTGTCTAATTTGCCGGTTGCATAATTTTGCCTTAATTTGTTTTATTCTTTTCCTGAATTTTATATTTTACTGGACTAAAACTTGAATTCTTC
This sequence comes from Lithobius niger, assembly GCA_023313725.1. Classification (NCBI taxonomy): domain Eukaryota; kingdom Metazoa; phylum Arthropoda; class Chilopoda; order Lithobiomorpha; family Lithobiidae; genus Lithobius; species Lithobius niger. The sequence goes on from JAHWFP010228401.1 coordinate 15,476, forward strand.
GTTCGATACTTTGCGTCCTTCTCTTCTTTTTTTTATTTGATAGGTCTGGCTACGATTTATGTAGTTACCATAATTTGAAGATCACCATTTATGTGTTCTGTTAATTTGTTTTTTAAGTGTATTCACTAAACCTATTCATTTTGTGTATGTTGGGAAGGGGTTAGTCCTAATGCGCAGCCATTATGTTAAGTTCTTAAGCTACTTTAACGTAAGATCAAGAGGTTGTGATAATAGATAAAAAATAAAAATAACTTCAGATTTCAACTATTCTTAAACCACAGCCTTCCCCACTACCCATTTTTCTCCATGCCAAACACCGAAACACGTAAAAGGAATATGTGTGGGCTACGAAAAAACAGGTTCATTGCATGATGCTGCTATGTATGCTAACCATGTTGTAGTTAATTGTCACATAAGGATTTGTAAAAAGCAAATCATACTTTTTTTTTCTGCCTTTGAGACTGGTGGTCCTTACAGTTGCCAGTAAAGTATGATCGAGGAGGAGTATGATTTTTTTCGAAGAGATATCACACCCATGTTTCCCCATACGAGGAAAACATGTAGAGGAGCTCTCCTCACTTTGCTTAAAAAATTTAGCCTAATGCAGACATTTTTTAATGATACTAAAAATGGACTGGCTATATATACCTCTAGGAGGATGCACACCACTTTGAACGGTATAATTTTGAATGTTGGGGTGCTTATTCAGCTTGGCTTGATACGGCATTTTTCTGCCGGCTTGCTGATTTCTCCTACTTTGAAAACCATACATGGCAAAGGTACAAAAAATTTATATTAATATTACTCTACCACCACCTACAAAAAGTACTAATAATGTTACTACGCACCTCCCATGAAAAAACACCTTCAAAACGTATTTTATTTTTGTTTCTAAATCCTGGCACTTTAAAAAATGTTCCGATGCAGCAATTTCTGAATGCATTAAAAATAATTGCTATACTTACCTCCAGAAAGAGGTGGTTAGTCATTTTAAACAGAATAATTTTGAATGACAGGTTGATTATATTGAACCTGGTCTGGTGGTTTTTAAGCGTGTACAAAAATCAGTGACGAGATTCGATCTCGCATTCTCTTAGATCTGAGACCATCGTCGGGACAGGGTTGCGCCGTAATACTCAATTTTAATCGTTTTGAGTTTCTGCATGGACTTACACCCCTACACTGAAGGGATTAAGATGCAAATTCTAAACACGATTAGACATAACTGGTTGTGCTTACCTCCAGAAGAAGGTCCCTCAGGGTAATGTTGAATGTTGGGTTGAGCTAGTCCTGGCTTAGCATTGTTATGTGGGCCTGGTATATTATCCACATTGAAAACTGGACCTGTTCAATACGGAAACAGTAATTTATACTCTGGTACTCTCCCACATTTGATATAATTAAAAAAAAATACTTTTCTTATTTGCCAAAACATCTTAACCTGTTAATTTTGCATTACATTGTTCCAATGTGATGTTTCCCTGGAGATGTCTTAGTTGAGCAACTGCCTGCTTGCATGCCCTACTGCACCTGCGCGGCGCAGCCCTCCTTATAACAGCGAGAGCGGGGACGCTCTTGTCATTCATTTTCCTCCAGCGACTGTCACCACGTCACTTTGTTTCCCTCTCTCGTCGGATTTTGGTTTCTTCCCCGGCCATCATGGACAGAAGTCTTTCGTCACAGCCAAGCTGAAGCCAGAGAAACGAAAAACCAGCACGCTCTCCCGTGCCTGCCGATTACCCGATGCCGCCATCGTGCCATCTTCTCTTGGCTGCCCTTCCCGTCAAGCTGTCGCCAACTCGGGGCCCGCTTCTTGAGGTCTCATTTCCCGCCGACTGCGCCGTGGTGGCGCTTCATCCACATGCTACCCTCCTGCAGAAGCCAACCGCACTCAACGTTTGGCGCCTGCTGATCACCCGATGCCGCCATCGTGCCGTTCCCTCTCGGCTGCTGTCCCCGTCAAGCTGCCGCCAACCTGAGCCCCGCCTCTTGATGCCGCATCTCTCGCTGACTGTGCCGCAGCGGCACTCCGTCCTCTTGCTGCCCTCCTGCAAAAGCCCACCGCACTCAACGAAAGACCAAAAAGACATCGTGGCTCCTACCCCGTCGTCTTCCGGGGCTGACCCACCCTTCTGAAAGTTAGGCTTCGGACCGCTTTCCACTGACGCTAAACTTAAAGGCCCGGCATCCTCCGCATCTGCTCCCAACTTACCGTGGATCCCCCCAGCTGGCTTTCGTTTCGGTTGATTTCGATTACGAACAAGACCACCATACTCACGGAAGACATCGTGGCTTCTTCCCGGTCTACTCCCGAGACTGATCCACCTTTCCGAAAACTCGGCTTGCTGTTGGATCTCCTTTCGTCAGGTTTTCTTCTCCCATGAAGCAAGACGAACACCGCAAGACCTCCGGCCCTGCCTATCCCGCCATGGCCTCGCCCCTCAAGCCGACCTCCGCAGGTTCTCCATCCACCACGGCAGTCGTCTCCTGGCAAGGGGGGAGATTGAGGCTTAATGGCACATCGACAGCTTGGTCATTAGCGCCAACCTCAGTCACGGTGCAGTGGTCCGGGTTGCCACTGACCATACATTACAGAGATATTATTCAAACTTCTAATCTAAATCTTGTCATACATCAGTACCTCCTGCAAAAATTGAAAAACACCGGACAAGGTCTCCTGGCAAGACGATGGATCCCCTTTTGTCAGGTTTTCTTCCCATGAAGCAAGACGAACACCACAAGACCTCCGGCCTAACTTGCCGAGCCATGGCCTTGCCCTCTGGTCCTTTCACCGGTTCGATAGAACCTCCGTCAGGAATTTGGGCCCCACCGAAGATGGCTATGAAGATTTCATCTGCCACTCTCAAGGACCTGGCTACCGCTGGGTCACCACACTCGGCTCCACCGGTTCTCTCAGCATCTTTCGCCCATGCAGCTGTTCAGGAAGAATCCCCGCAGCTGTTCAGGAAGAATCCCTTGTCCAGATGAAAGACCCTCCGCCATGACGCTCCACTACGACCGCCGTTGAACCAACGCACACGGTTCCACTAGTCCATCTGGCTCCTTTCTTCTTTGGAACTGATCAAAAGGATCCCTACTGCACCTCGCCTATGACCTCCGGCCCTTTCGTCCTTTCATAAGAACCCACAACAAGCAACCCATGGTCCCTCTGCTCAAACCGCATCCTTTCCTTCATCGGGCACACCGTTTGCCCCTTGACGCCTTTCTCAACTAAACGAAAGCCATTCTGATGCCGCACCATCAAGTAGGAAGCCTCGTACGAGAAACGAAAGACAAACCAAGGCTGCATTCATCATGTACATCTTCTGCCAGTTTCCTCATGGACCCTCATCCGTCCCCTCTCACTGCAACTCTCGCAGGGAGGCGCATTATCTAATCCAAGAAGCTTTTCATGGGAAACTAAAGACAAATAGATGTCGCTACCGTCATGCACGTCCCCGGCCGCCGCGCACGCCGCCAACGTGTCGTCTCCCTTCCGGTAATCCGCAAGGTCTGTCCAAAACCCCCAAGGGAAGCTGAACACCGCCTGTCCCCTTCCGGGTCAGAATCAGCCCGCATCTCGTCGGCCCGGCCAGCACATTACAATCACAACAACGGCGCTTTCATCCGGTTGAAAAACGAAAACGAGACAGCCTGACATAGGCCAGGTGGGGAAAATTTTCTTGACCCACCACGGCCACCCTTATGCCACTTCCCATTGTCCACAGCCAGAAATGAAAGAACAGAATTAGTCGAACCGACTAACGGCCTCATTTGCTCATCAGCCACAAACCTACAGTTCCCGTCTCCTCATTTCCATGCTTTCGTCTACCACAAAAACAAGGAGAAAAATGGAAACGACTCTCCGCTTGAAACGAAAACCCAAACGGAACCAAGCAGTTTCCACCATGGTAAGGAAAGAAAGTAATATTAAAAAACCATCGTATCCAGGCTCCAAAGACATTTACGCCGGACGCACTCCAAAAATCAATAACTCAGGCTCCTGTAACTGTCCTGGACTTTCAAACCCCAACAGGTTGGACCCCCACAACTCCGTGTGCCTGTACCGCCAGCTTTGGGATCTTTACACGAACCCGTGTTACATTTGTGTTACAATTCCTTTCTCGACATGGAGACAATTTGCCTCCATTCAATCAGCCTCTGCCTTCAGAAAGCGCCAAGCCTTAGCTCTTGCCTCAACAAGGAAGAAACTCAAGTCGAGTAGAGGACCCTCCACTCCCAAACAAGGCTCCGCTCCTCACACCATATCAAGGCTGCCGAAGGCCCCACGCAAAACCCCGATGTCTTCTAATCCAGCCACTCCACTCATGGGAACCAACAGTCACACTAGGAACTAAGCCTCAAGCCTTCCATGGTCTCTTTCAGACAAACAACCACGACCAGCCAATCTCGATCAAAGACCAAGAAAGAAGTCGTAACCTCACCCCAGTCGGGTCTGTCGCTAACAGCACGACCTCTCAAACAAACAGGTCCTCACCAAAATGTCGCAGTCCTATTTACACAGACGACACAATGCTCGATTCGAAACCCCCCTTCAGGGAAAATACTGATTCCGGCTCCAATCTTACTTTTGAGAACTAAAGCAACCAGCAACAAAACAGCTCTTCCCCAATGAAAACTTGACCATGACCCTTAACTCCTTACAGTCACGTCACAATCATTGCAAGCCTGCACCTCACAACTAAAACCAGGGAACGTGCCCTTCACGGGACACAAAGAACCACTCGAAGAAAACAACTAATCTTCAAGTTGAATGGAATCCCGGAAACTATTTAACCTTCCTGCCCTTTCCATCATCATAGGAAATGAATCGGAAGTCAAGGAAGCCCGATCCGTGTGCTACGCTTCCACTTGGTACGGTCTCACCACGTCGACATTCGAAAAGGAAGAAAACTACTCTTCTCACCCACCAACTCACAATTCGGGAAAAACCTCCACTGCAATGGTACCCCGCTAGATTAAAAAGTCAATCGAAGCAGCCTACGTCAAACATAGCACGTGCAAGTACACAAACCTAACGACACTCGAAGTCTGAGCAATATCCACTTCGTGGGCCCACCACGACGACAGCCGAAGTATTCCCAAGAGCAGCATCTTAGCCACAACCAACAACTCTGACTCCCCACTTCCTTAGGGACATGTCAAGTAAAAGGAAAAGACCACACCGGCTGGGTCCACACGTCACAGCCGGAACTGTAGCCAAGCCCCCTTAAGCACTCAGAATGAAGCAGAAGCAAGCCATCCATGACGGTAGCAAACAAACTACTGATGGAAGCAAGAACACCAGTCCCTTCACAACCACCATTCCAAACGTCACAGCGAGAACTGTGGTCAAGCCCCCTTAAGCACTCAGAACGAAACAGAAGCAAGCCATCCATGATGCAGCAAACAAACTACTGATGGAAGCAAGAACACCAGTCCCTTCACGACCACCATTCCAAACCAAAGAAGACCAAATTTCTGTCTCATCAAGGTTCGGGTCTCACCAAATTTCTGTCTCACCAAATTTTCTGGGGGACAGCCTTTTTGCATCCCAGGGCGCCCGTAAAGGCGTTGCCCGCTACCTGTCTTTGACGAGGTTAACTGTTAATGCAAAATTAACAGGTTAAGATGTTGTGGCAAATAAGAAAGAACATTTTGCCTAAAACATACTTAACCTTATCCCGCCCTGCCTCCACCTTCAAGTCATCGCCTGACAGATTGAGAAGAAAATAAATGACAAGAGCGTCCCCGCTCTCGCTTTTATAAAGAGGGCTGTGCCGCGCAGGCGCAGTAGGGCATGCAAGCAGGCGGTTGCACACAGGCTCGGACTGGCCTGGGTGGCCGGGTGGCGATTGCCACCCGGGCCCCAGACCAGCCGGGCCCTTCTTTCTTGCGTTATTATTATTTTTTTTTCAGTTCAGGTTGTCACTAGGGCCTTAACGTTCACTTTCTCCATGCTTTCTGGGAATAGAAGAAGAGACAGAAAAGAGAGATGCACTTATTTTCTCTATCCCTTCCAGTTCTCTGCGTACTACTGGCTCTCTTACCGTACAGCGTAGTATCGCTTTGAATATTGGTGAAATAACCCGATTCTAATCGGATCAAGTAGGTGACACACATAAGGAGATGCTTCCTAATTTGTTGTAACTTGAGTCAGGCGCGTACACACGGCCCGTTGATAAGGAGTACATTTTATTCCGGGCCATGATACTTTTGCCCAAAAGTGGGAGCCTCGCTTCAGTCCCAGAAAGTGAAAGAAAAGAGGTTAGCGGAGGGCCCCTGGCCGAGGAATTTGGGGCCTGACCCACCATTTCTCTCTACGGCCCTGCCTTGACCTTGAGAATCTCCCTCTATTGTGTGGTATGCATCGCGAATATCATGCTAAATACAAGCCTATAAACCTGGATGGAAAAGCATTCAGAAAACGCTAGGCTATGTACACTGTATACAGTCAAAGTAAATCACGGTGGTTGGCCTGCAGAAATGGAAATTCCTTGTCAGTACTTTTACAAAATGTAACCGCACGTGATGTGGCATTTGATGGGTAAGGCTGACAAAATAAATGTTATATAATTTTGGTTTACTAAGGGTAGAGCTTCGACCCATGAAATCTCCAATCATGGAAGGTACGGAATCGGCCAGAATAAATCTCCGAATTACTGAAGTATCCTGGTAAGTGCTTACTCCTAAAATGCCCAGGAGACAGACACAGTTTTCACTTGCCGATTAGCCCAGCTAGCCCAGCTAGCATCCGCACAAAATGCAATGCACCACGACCAGAGAATGCAATGCACTTGAGCTATACGTATTATTATTTTTTGCAGTAGCTACAATTAATAATAAGCAGTCCATTCGTGGCTTAGCAAAATTTAGCTAGGCTAATTGCAAAGAACATCTCACTTCTTGAAATAATTTCTCTTCAGAAAACTAATGAAATTTCGCGGAAATCTTATATTTTTCTTTATACCACGGCTGTGACGTCACGCTAACTCAACGCCATGCTAAATTTCCGTTGGTTAAATCCCGTTAACCAACACCGGAAGTGTG
>JAHWFP010228402.1:0-15973 GCA_023313725.1 Lithobius niger
TTCCAGGGCTTCACACCATTACGCATTCAATTTACGATACTTCAAAAAATTCAACGAAAGTGTAGCTTTGTTAACAAGCTCTTAAGTGTCTCATCAAAGTAACGTATGCCATGCAACATCATTGAAATATGTTAGAATGTGGCATCAGAAAATTTGCATTTTAAGGTTTTCCCATTATTGTGTACTGGAATACGTATTGTCTCACATTCGTTAAACACGAAATTGGTACTACAATTTTAATTCTAAGGATTGATTGCCAGAACGAATCCATCTACACTGTAACAAGCTTCATTTATAAGCAGATACACTGTCACGCACTAAGTATTTTATAGGATTCGTGTAACATAAACGATACTTCTTCCGCCTTTGTGTCATAACGCTACAGAAATTTGCCAGAATACGTAAAATAAATAAGTACTCTAAAGAAGCAGGATTCGGCAGTGATGTACCATAAATTGCTTCAATTCCTCGGAATGCTCTAGGGAAGCGTTCCCCCAAACCGCGAGCTGGCTTTATTCGTCCCCCTCCACAATGTTTCTTGTCTGTGCCACTGAACAGAGTAACGGAGGCGCTTTCTCATTACCGAACACTTTTTAGGCTGACAAGTTTCGATTACTCATATTTTAAACAATTTTTAGCACTAATAACAAGTGACGCCAAAATTGAAAGATATATGAATGTGTAAAGGATTTTGAAGCGGGAGCCTTCCCCCCCCCCCTTCTGCTTCGGAGTAGCAGTACCCTAAAAAATGCACTCTTGCACAGTGTCATGTATAAGCGACGAATAAGAATTTAAAGTTACAGGATTTTTTTTTATAAATTTATAAATTTATAAATTTTTTTTAATGTCATTCATTGTTTTGCCGAAAAGGGCACCTGCTGAAGCTTAGTATTTGAAGTAGCACACACCTTACAAAATCAGCTAGAGTAGAATTCGACCGTAGATAATAAAGGGCTTCTCAATAAAAATGCTGCAGCATACAATTCAAACTTCAAGGGGTTTACACCATTATCCATTCGACTACATTGCTACACACTTTTACAACGAAATTGTAGCTTTTTTTAATTTTCACTTAAGTGTCTCATTAAAAAACGTTGACTATGCATTGTAATATTTCTTACTTCGAAAACGGATACTAATAAAAATATCTGGCATTTAAAAGTTGTCTATTTCTTTTAATTATGTATGAAAAGCGGCACCACTATGGTTGCATTTCCAGGTTTTCACACCGTTTTGTATACGAGTATACATCGTCTGATATTCACGTTAAATAAGATAATTGCGTACTACAAACTTGATTTAAGGAACGATCGGTAGAAAAAATTCATTTACGTTGCAACAAGCCTCATTCACCAGAAATTGCAGTACCCCATACTATGTTTTTAATAGGCTTCTCGTCACAAAAACATTAAGACACTTCTCGCCCCCAAACGCAACTAAACATGAGCTTCAGTTAAAAGGCTTTACTACGGTTTCCACATTTAAACACTTTCTCACTGTTTTGTCGTAGAATGTAGAAAATGCAGCAGAAAATCTCACAAATCATAATACGACGTGTCGCACTTTAGAAATAATCAGCTTCCTGTCTTTCGACTTAAAATATGCAACAGATAATCGTAGATATGCCTTACCACACTTTTTACTGTTTAGGGGATTATCTCCAGTATGAACACGGACCACCAACAAAATAATTGCACTAAGTGAGCAAACATTCTTTGCCATATTATCAAACTACTTTCTTGTTGTTTATAAAGTTGAATTTCCTCGTCTGTCGCTTTCTGGCAGTTGACTTGGAGGATTTCACTTTTTTAGTTGAAGCACGAGTGGCACATTACATAACACATGTCATGGCGTTCGTTTTAACCAAACTGCTTCGTGATTGGTTAAAAATAATTCCGAAAATAGTTTAGAATATAGCTTAATAAATTTTATTCGTCTGAGAATTCCAAAGAATACTTTAAATAAGAATTTATGAATAACATTGAGAGCCCACAAACAAGCTGTAAATGATACTGAAGTTTTAAAAGGCACAAATTACTGGCGCCATCTAGTTTTTGAAATTGAAGGTTTTCACTGTTTGGTTCCAATGGTGGTCGAGGCGAGTCTCTGTCATCGGTCAAACGCTAGGACACCACCCTAATAGAAGTGTGTTACTCATCGTTCCTACGGAACTTTTCATGGACTCATGGCTGTACTTTGAGGGAGAATAACAAATTTTGGAAATAGCGTGAAATGACAACAATCTTGTAGCAATGTTTAAAATTACTGTAGCACTTTGTTCTTTACCGTGTTGTTATTTTTAATACATACAATGTGTTATCTCTTACCGCATTCATTTAGTAGAAATGGGAAACTAATCATAAATAAATAAATAACGGTTGACTAGCGAATAGCATTCGGCGAGCGAGAATAACTTGTTGCATAAACGTGCCCTTACATATCATTGCTGTACACTGTGTGCGAACTAAAAAAAATGTATATATAAATAAATAAAAAAAATCATCCTTCCGAACAAACAATGTACAAAAGATTAGGTATATGTTCATAAAAACCATTACACTCTTGCCATTTAAAGTAAGAACATCTAAGTCAAAATGGCAGCCATAAAGAAGAACTTTCTGGTTGTATTTGTTTTCACGACTTGAGTCACTTGACATTGAGACACAGGCAGTGGGTTTCTGTCACTTTTGATTGGGGAGGCTTTAGGAATTTATTGGTCCCACATTGGCCCCCCACACTTCTGATTGCATACTGCCATAGGTACCAATGCCAGATGTTCGATCGATCACGCAAACAATAAATACCCAGAATCAATAAATACCAGCTTATGAACACTTAATAAGAGATATTGTTCAAATGGGCTGTCCCAAACGGCACGTCACAGCACTAATATGCGAAACGCACAATTTTAAAACAGTTAATTTGTGAGACTTTTTCCATTTTGACTTATTTTCTGTGACTATAATTCTGAGACTTTATTCCCATGACTTTTTTCCTAAATCCTTTGTTGCATTTTAATTAAATTTTAATTTAAAAAATGTTATTCCAAACCAAAACGAATTAAAGCCTAGAGTGATTGGATTTTTAATATGAACCTTTCGAGCCCATATTTAGCAACAAGAACAGTTATTTTATACTATTTTAATTCGCTTTTTTGTTATAATTTTTTTTTTAATTTTCATTTTTTAAAATCTGCTCTCAGTCTGAGGGAATCTTCAGCGACAAGAACAAGTAAGTTTATTTTGTACTATTTCCCTGTCTTGTTAATTTTTGATTTTTAAAACAATCTTCAATTTATTGTACTTTAAAACCTGGAGTGCTGGGATTTTCAATTCGAAGAATTTTCGAGCCTCAGTCTAAGGGCATCTTCAGAGCCATGAACAGATAAACTTATTTTATACTATTTTATTTATCTTTTTTAATTTTTTTAAGTTTTTAATTTGAATTTATTATAGTTTTAAACCCGGAGTGATTGGATTTTTAAGCTGAAGGCCTTTATTGCCTCAGTCTAGGGTATCTTTAGCGACAAGAATAGATAAATTTATTTTTTACCATTTTATTTATTTTTGTTGGTTTTAATTTAAATTTTTTTAATTTTTTTATTTTAATTTAATATAATTTAAAACCTGGAGTGATTGCATTTTTAATCTGAGGACCTTTCCAGCCTTAGTCTGAGGGCATATTCAGCACCCTGAACAGATAAATCTATTTTATACTATTTTATTTCTTTATTTTGTTTTAATTTTTAATTTGTAAAAATATTTCAATTTTTGTATTTCAAAACCGGGAATGATTCGATTTTTAATCTGAAGGCCTCTCGTGCCCCAGTCTGAAGGCATCTTCAGTGACAAGTGCAGATGAATATATTTTATGACATTTTTTTTTGTTTTGTTTTAATTTTAATTTTAATTAAAAAAAATATTATAGCTTAATCTGTTATTTATTTGATATTATACTGTACTAGCCATATCTTTCTCTTTGCTTACTCTTTTGGTATTGATTCATGCTTCATACAGTTTATTCATTCACATAGCATCGCAAAATCGATGTACTGTTTATAAGGACACAAAGCTAATTGCAGTTATTGCTCACACCGTTCATCACATTCTTAAAATCTTACAGCTCATATAGTGTAAAAAGAGTTAAGGTTATAAACGTTTACTACACGCGTAAATCGCTCTCTTTGCTCGTTCAATGTCTGCACCTCTGTGCTTCACAAACGCGAATGTTAGACTACCTTTTAAAGCCTACATGTCTACTTTCTCTGTGCGTCCAACAAGCTGAAACCACCCAATTTTATAATAATAATAACATGATACTTTATTGCCGTGTATAAGAAGCAATGCGAGGGGGAAGGATTCCAAATTGATACCTCTAGCTCCCTACCGCAAGAAATTAAGTCCAAAAAAGTATAGTTTTCACACTAAAAGCCACATGCATAAAAAACATACTATATAATAACAACAAGACAAAAAGGCTGAGGAAAAAAAGGGCACTCACACCACAAAATACTGAACAAAAATTAATTAAGGACAGTGTTTTGGTCCTAACAGAAAGGACTTATTGTGTGCGCAGTGTATCTTGAGTCCTGCAGGTATTTTGTGAGCGGCTACGTCTTCCTGGATGGGGTTACTTTAATCGATGGCCGCCATTGTTTTTGTAACCATCTTGGATATCAACAAGGGACTCCGCTACTGAAAACGTACAATCGATTATCTGTGTTAGTTCTGCAGAGAACTCAAGATAGGCCTCGGACATTATACGGCTACTGTCATTGTTTAGTCTCTTAAACACGTTCACTGAGGAAGCCTAGACAACGCCAGTCGCTAAGTGAATTCCACACAGACACCACCCCAAGGGAATTCTAGTCTACTTTAAATTTAGGAATCACAAGCTTGAAGGTGCTGAATATAGGTGCTGAAATCAAACAGCGGTAGATCGTGTAGGAACAAGCCACGGACAATCTTAAATGTCAGGACCGAGTCTTTTTTAATCTTCTCAGCTCAAGTGAGTCAAGCTCAAGTATCCTCAGGCATTGGCAGGAGTTTAATCAAATCGGGTAGAGGCTTTGCAAAATACCTCTGTACAGACTCGATTTGGTCGATGTCTTTTAGGATGGACTACGTGACCAAACCTGGTTTGCATACTCAACGAGTGGATGGACAAATCCTTTAAAAACTCAGTTTGGTTTTCAAATTTCCCGATACGAAGCATCGCTGTACAATTATTGCAGCACGACAATAAGCCTGGGATGCAACATTGTTATAGTGGGTGGAGAATTATTTAAGGTCACATTGAAACCAGATGCCATGATCTTTAAAGAATTCAGTAACGATACTCAGTCTTGCATCCCAAGATGTAATGATAATATCGTAATGATAATATCATGATAATATAGCCTCGGACCAATCGTGCACATATGCGATGCCCGATTCAAGACCAGGAAAATCGTCATTAGTAACACTAGTACAGCAAAGTTTAAGATTGTCGGCGAATTTAAATTGATATATATTCGGTTCAACATATTGAAGGTCTTTTAGAAAGAGGACAAAGAGAAGAGAGCCGAACACAGAGCCCTGAGGGACACTACTAATCAGCTACTAATAAGAAGCAGAGCACTCCCCACTCGACTATTACACGCTGTGAATGCCTGCTAATAAAAGACTTGATCCAGACCAACTTTTCCATCAAAACCGTAGAATTTCAATTTGAAGAGCAGTTTAGAGTATACACCAGCTTCAAATGCTTTTTTATAGTCGAAAAGAATTACAGGGTGTCCCAAAAAGTCCCAGAACACCCTCACAACTTTTTAAGGGGTTGAAAGAAAATAGTAAAACTCTGGCAATGTAAGTTTGGTTAAAGGATCTACCTTTTCGTAATACCGGCATTACGCCTTCCCCCCTTGGGGGTACCCCAGGGGCCCCAACCCAGAAATTTTCGATGGAATGGGGGGGGGGGTAGACGAATAGCTTATTTTAACGGTCTTCAAAGGCGAGTAAAGTGCCACAACGATAGCTTCGATACGATGAGCCCATCCAAAATGGCAGCCAGTCAAACATTAGGAATTTTCTCTGCATCCCTGTCTTACTCAGGCCAAAGACGTCATAAAGGTACGTAGATGGCAGCAAAATACTTCGTTCAGTTTAGTTGGATTGAACGAAGCACCGATGGCGATACCGATGGATAAAGAAAATCTCCTGGCGCCATCTAGTGACACTAATATCGTTAATCCTTACAGCTTGTGTCCAGGTGCACGAGGGCGTACCGAAGTTTTACTCAATAATTAACGAGTCACGTGGCTTGTTTGTTGCGTTAAATGTATTGCTTTGTGCATTCCTTTGCTTCCTGCGAGAGAGAACTCGATGCTAGTTTGGTGGCAACCGGCCTTTAAGTTAATGTAGTAAAAAAAAACAAGCTTGAATCAACACCTCCGTCACGCCAAAAAAATTACAAAAAAAAGGCTTTTTGTTGTAATGTTTTTTGGGCGTGATGGAGGCTGTGATTCAAACTTGTTCTTTAACTACATTAATTTAATTTAATGTAATTTAATTAATTAATGTAATTTAAATTAACAGTAAGTGTTAATGAACATAAAAATTTGCAATCAGGAAACTAACAAGCATAATGAACTGAAAAAAATTAACTAGCTATTCTCATATTTTTAAACAAAAAATTTGCATGAGAGACTGAGTGCGTGACACACAAAGTGGGAAGTTTTACCTATAACGTACTACATGCGTTATAATTTAGAATAAAAGTCCTAATTATTTTTCATAAATTGAAGTTTTTTTTAAATTTTATTAGTAGTTTACTTTGAAAAATAAATAACTTATTATTGTTGAAAGCATAATGGCAGAATTGAATAAGTATACTTTGCTATAAAAATGGCATTGCGTTCCAAGTCCCATCGCAGATGTCGAAAGTATGTTTTTTTCTTTTTATGGTTGTGATTCTGGCTTTAATCAAAGAATGGCTCCCGCCTTCTCCTCTCGAGTTTTCCAGTGTTTTTATGTTTTTTTAATTTTATCTCACTCAACTAGGATGCAGTTTGAAAACAGCCAAATGAAACTACAGATCTCCTGCACTCAATCAAACGTGTGATAGCCTTTAAAAGACCAACATTATAGCATGGATTTGCGTTTCCAAGGAAAACGATTTTAAATGACTGGTGTAAATTCCGACGTGGTGTGACTCAGTAGCTCTTAAAAGAAATGCAAAAATCAAAAGTAACGGGAATTTGTGTTAAGGCAATTCAGTTGTTTGTGCCCACTACGGATTTCGCAATAATTACCGGACTATAGTTGCCCTGGTGTTGCTCTGAGGTTGGCGCTAATGACCAAGCTGTCGACGCACCATTAAGCCTCAATTCCTCCCTCCCCTTTACGAAGGTCATTTCTCGTTAAACATCGTGCCTCTTTCGATGAAATTCGAGCCAAACCAACTATTTTAATCTTACCCACTCTACAATAAAGTTGTTTTCGTGGAATAATGGAGAATGCTGAACGTTTTAACTCAATATAAAACAGAGTGCCATTCTGATTACACGATTCGGTTGGCTAGCTCTACCAACGTGCAACAATATCAGGGTCGCCTTGTTAGTATTGCGGATCCATTTTAAACGACACCAATTCCTAATAAATAACAACAACAGGGGTAAAACAACAACAAACATGCAAAGCAACCAAATCACATAGTGGGAAGGTCTGCTATGTGAAGCGGACACGCTTTGTGAAGTGGACCACTTCCACTCATCGTAAAATGCGTTGTAAGAAAAGCTACATTTACTGGTTCTTGTATTAGGTAACAACCAGAGGAACATCGAAGACAAAATATTGGAGGAGGGGGGTTGCTGAAGCTGACATTTCCAACTTGAACTTCATTTTTTTCCCAAAGATTTTGTGGACTTGCTATTTTTTTCTGCTCCAGTCGTTATTCGTACTTTTACATTTTTCCGGCGCAAACATTTAGTGGGGGGGGGGGGAGGGAGGGGGGCGGTGCGTCCCCCTTATATCATAATTTACAACACTGAAACAAAACAACCACAGTAGCTGCAGCAACATCACGAATGTGGCAACAACAGTGTCAGCAACACACAACAACAACGGTAGCAAGGGCATTTTTAATCCCATACCATAATAAGGAGTACAGTGCATAACGGAAACTAATTTTGATTACGCTTCGGGCTGTTCTCATAATTACCTTGCTTATTAAATACCTAAGAACGGCTTATAATGAAGTGAACTTGCAGTTCTCGCGCATTTAGGTCAAGCCTTCGGTCAATAAAAAAAAAGGCAATTATCCAGCCTTTCCGTTTAAAAAATAAGGTGGAAAAAGGGAGAATTATCGCAAGCAAAGCAGATCCCTCGGCTAAATTACCAAGGAAAGCATGCACGTCACGACGCACCAGCCAGCGCAATGTGTTCGTTAGCCTCCGGTTACAATGACTAATTCCCCATTGAATTTTCCCTTGAATAAAGAAAGACAACTTGAAATTAAACCCTGCACAGGCCGCAGGCTGTCGCACCGCCCAATCAAGCCGCAGGCTTCCCATTTACCAAGCATTTTTGTTCGCCCAAGATAATGAAATATAGGAGGGCGAACGAAAGCAGAGACGTGAACGCTAGGGCCCTATTCCTTTTGGGCCATGAAATTAGCTTCCCATTGGGTTGCCACCACCAGCCTGCAGCTCCAGCTCTCGATATTACGAACGTGTGTTTACGTCGTACTTTGTGCAAGTAGCCTTCGATAAGGACACAGCCTGGAAGAACGACGTGATTGGGAAATCTGTTGATTTGAATGTTATGCACCTTCGATTCCATGACGGATTACACAAAGCCATTGTATTTTTCTGGAAAAATACCTGAATAATTAATAGAACAAACATTCTAAGCATTAAATAAATAGCTGGAGTAATAAGTTTTCCTAAGCCATTAGAGTCAGAGTAAAAAGAAAATAGAAACGGCATGATGTCTCCAAGTCTTTGGCGCCTACAAACCCGGGGTTTGGAAATTGGCACGGGTAATACAAGGCATTATTTATCCCAGAGCAAAGGCCAACCTTGAGAACTCCGTTATCGAGAACAGGTTCCCACCTTACATTGTTGCCCTATCATCTTTGGAACACCAACAATGCAAAACAAAACTGAACAGTGCTATTAACTGAACAAAAAACAACATTAGAGCTCGTATCCCCATACTCACAGCCGTGAAGGTACACGAATAAAATTGGATTAGAGTTCACTCGAACGCAACGAACTATAATTTGAACTCCAATTCTAGAGAACAAGGATTGCTTTTGATCAATGATTATGTCAGAAAGAAAACGCAGTTTATGTTTGAAAAGTTTAACGTATCGGTGTTTGGGCGTACACGCATAATTGGTGTATTATACGGACTTTTTTTTTGTATATTTGTCTGTGTTTGCTGTTTCATTTATTAAGTCTGTTTCGTGTGAGTGGGTATATGTGTATTTTGAGTGCATTTATTATTTGTGAAACAAGCAGACTCCTAGTTAAGGCAGTTTTTTGCCTGTGTTTGTGTTTGAAGGTCGTTTGAGATGATTATTTCTAGTTCGTTTGAGTAATTGCGTGTTTATTTTGTGTACGCATTTTTACCTTTCAATTTTGTAGCGTTTTGTTGCTTATGGCGTCTATTTTATGTGTGTTTGTGGGTTTACGTTTTGCGAATTGGAGTTCAAATTATAGTTCGTTGCGTTCGAGTGAACTCTAATCCGTTTTTATTAATGTACCTTCACGGCTATGAATATGGGGATACGAACTCTAATGTTGTTTTTCTGGTTCAGTTAATTTTTTGTCTTTTTTCGCTTCCTTTTTATTGTAATTGCTACGGTCTGGTCTATCATGTGTGCACTGTCCACCGGCTAAATTGAATTGGCGCCATCTAGTGACATCGTCGTTAATCTTTATAGCTTGTTTCCAGGTGCACGAGAGCGTATCAAATTTTTACTCAATAATTAACGAGTCTCGCGGCTTGTTTGCTGCGTTTAAAAGTTTTGCTTTGTGCATTCCTTTGCTTCCTGCGAGAGAGAACTCGATAGGCCTAGATGCTGTAATGCTAATTTGGTGGCAACCGACCTTTAATTAATTAAAAAAAGGACTAAGTTTCAAGGTTTGACACTAGATTTCACGACGTCGTGTCTTAACGTGAACATCGCACAGCAGGGCGTTCGATTTGTTAGCCCTGTACTATGACCCGAAACTGAAAGTACAGTACGTAGCTATAGAGGAATGACATTTGCCGCCATATTGGCACCAGATTGGAACCAGTATGGGTTTTGGAGGGCATAACTACAAAGTGCACTGCATAAAAATGGAGGGAAAAACAACGGAAGATCGGATTTCTTAGGCTTAAAATAACGTTGTTTTCTCCAACATCAAAAATCGCGCGTTTTAGGTCTAAGAAATCACTCTTCACAGCATCGGCTTCAGTATGACGCCCTTCTGTTTCTCTCTGCAGTGCCCCTTGCACTAACCCATTAAGGCTCCAGCATACAGTTATATACAATAATACTACGTCGTGTCACTGCTCTGTAGACAAGAAGGTTTTCTTCAACTCGTTTACACGTATGTATCATATTCAGGTAGTGTTCAGTGCTGCACAGAGATAGGCCTACATGAAAATTATGTGTATTTGAATTTCAGTGGGACCTCCATCACCTCCTTCGTATATAGAGTATTATATAGACATTGAATTTTGAAAACTTCTCTGCCACTGAAGCATTAAAGCAGCGCTTTTTTCCTGGACGAAAACTGCATCGTTACGATTTAACATTGTTACATGAGAAATGTAACTCATTCGCACTATCTACAGCTTAGAAACGTGTTTCAACAATGCAACGTTGTTCTATTTCAACAATGGAAAGATGTTTTTACAAACATTGGCATCTACCAGGAACGATTAATCCGTATGCAGAATTCAGTACAACATTTGCAAAGCAGTCGCAACGTGTACTTATATGTATAACTACACTCCATGGTAACAAGCACTGTGACGAGAATAGCTTCTCGTGCAGAGTAGACAATGCACTTGTTCTTGAATTTCTAAATAAGACTATCATATTTTACTAGCCTACAGTAATGGCAGATGTTGCTCAGTGTTTAGGTTAATAATTAGGTCTAATAATTTACAGGGCTTTTTGAAGCTCTGCTATTTGAAGGAAATGCGGTTACAGTAACACTACATTACGGTAACATTTCAGAGAGATAAAATGTGTGGTTTCTTGCCTTGCCCCTGGATGGCACTACCATCCAGCATACAGTGCGATGCATTTCTGTCATCAACTGCTCTGCTGGTCAGCTGATCTTGTAACAGTAAACGTAACTACAACTGACAAGCCATGATCAGTCGAACAGTATTCCTTGCCTAGACGTGTCGATCTCACCATTTAGTAACTATAGGGCAGTGACACGACGTAGTATTATTGTGTATAACTCTATGGTGGAGCCAGTTACTGGGTTAGCTGCAAGGTGCACTGGTGGGAAAAAGAAAGGTCGTCCTACTGAAGCCAATACTATTAGACTGAATTTCTTAAGCCTATAACGCATGATTTTTGTTGTTGGAGAAAACAACATTCTTTTAAGCCTAAGAAATCCGCTCTCAAAGCACTGTCTTGACTAGAAGTGTCGTTTTTCCCCTTACATTTTAATCTAGTGCACCTTGTAGCTATGCCCACCAAATTGTATTTCGTAGCCAAAATGACGTCACATGACGCTGCCTTATAGAGCAGTGACACGACGTAGTATTATTGTATATAACTCTATACTGGAGCCTTAATGGGTTAGCTGCAAAGGGCACTGCAGAGAGAAACAGAAGGGCGTCATACTGAAGCCGATGATGTGAAGAGTGATTTCTTAGACCTAAAACGCGCGATTTTTGTTGTTGGAGAAAACAATGTTATTTTAAACCTAAGAAATCCGCTCTTCCGTTGTTTTTCCCTCAATTTTTATGTAGTGCACCTTGTAGTTATACCCGCCAAAACCCATACTGGTGCCAATATGTCGGCAAAAGTAACTGCTCTATAGGCTTAGCTGGATTTGCCACAAAATGATTTTTTCCCTTGTTAGAAAACCCTTTTTGTCCTATGCTAATCTTTTATTTTTGAACGAAGGAATTTAAGTTAACTAGACACATGAGTGCCAGTTGCGACCAACATCATCGTCAAATCGATAGAAATACATTTGTATTGGTGACGCCATAGCACAGTATAACATCATGCATGGTTAATCTGCACGGTTACCTCTTAATGTAGACGAACGCCACAAAAATGATGACAAAGCATCACGCAACATGAAATCAAACGTCCTGCTGTGCGTTGTTCACGCAGGCACGACTTCGTGAAATCTATAGTGTCAAATCTAGAAATTTGGGCTTTTTTTTTAACACCAGTTGTATGCGCAATTTCTCGCTTCACTTCATAATTATCTAGCCATTAAATTAATATTCGTATTTTTGGCAGCCAGTTAGTGTTTTTTTTAGTGTTATTTCTGTATTGTGATGTTGTGGTTGCTTTTTTTTTGGGGGGGGGGGGGAGATTCATGTCCGTGTCTTCCTCTTTGTGCGTTTTGAGTTTTGTTTGCCTGCATACTGTACCATTGTTTTCATTCAGCTATCGTTGTCACCGAATTCTGTCAAAAGAAAATTACTATTGTGGCTATGCAGGGCTGAAGAATGGAGTGTAACCTTATTAGTCGTCAGTCAAGTAAACCATGCGCAATGGCTGTTTGCCGTGACGTCACCATGAGTTAGCCAATCACGAACGAGAACAACGGCTGTTTGGCCGTCTGATTGGACTAGCCCAGTCACGTGATATGCACGTCACAACAAACAGCCATGGCGCATGGTATAGATCGTTTAGCAATCTTTTAACCACATACACATGGACGCGCATGCCCAGTACAAATGTGAAAATCTTCCAACTCACCGCCTCCTCTTAAATTTAGGCATCTCTAAAACGGGAAGTAAAATGCGACTTAATAAATTACAACGTTATTATTCAAGGAATTACACTGTTTGTTAAAATCGTACGGAAATGTCTTAAAATAGTTGCAATAGTTCTTTTTCAAATTTACTTCTTTTTCCATGTAGCATTTAAAGGGTACGTAAAATCCCTCCCAATGCCTTTTCCGCTGGGATGGCTGCGTAGTGATGCGGAGATCGTTAATTCGACTATGGCCACGTTATGCAATATGTCCGTAATGAAAGCTTATCGAATTTTTCTATGCATAATTTCGTGCTACAGTTGGAGTGTCATTTATCACTTTTTTTTTTTATTTATAGCGATTTGTTTGTGTGTATTATTTGGAGTCAGGAGTATTCGACTGAGATGTCATGTTCGCAGTGCATCAACTATGTGGATATTTTTCTAATAGTGAACTTATACCTGTTTATCAAAGGTTATAAACTATATAGGCCATGTCAGTATGGCTGAGCGGTAGGATTTCGGCCTTTGGTTTCAAAGGTCTGGGTTCGATTCCCCGTTCAGGCAGTCTGATATTTAAGTCCAAAAGGCAAAGTAAATAGGTTTGTATCCATATTTATTGTTTATCAAAGGGACAGTTATTCATATATAAAAAAAATCTACACTGGTCAAAAGGTCGCTAAGTTGAGAACGGTTCGGCCTCTCGAAGAAGTGATATCAGACCAAACCATTCGCCAAGTTAATCCCACCGAGTATTAGTTCAAAGGTTAAATGAAAAATTTTATACCATTGCTACTTCGGTAGCATTGGTTAAGTTTTTCCGTTACCATCAGAAATAATAGTCAGTGGGATTAACTTGGCGAATGAACCATTCTGAACTTGGCGGCCTTTTTACCTGTTTTTGCTTTTGATAAGATGTCACTTTTTTCTTCTAATTTTTAATCTCATAATTTCATCACAAACATTTTGACACTGAACTAGAGGTCACAATCAATTTTTATTTTGACGCTGTGATTAATCAGTGGGATTAACCTGGCTTATACTTTAATCTGTTCATGTCATTTTTTGAAAGGCCGAGCCGATCTTAACTTGATGGCCCCTTTACCACTTTTGGCTTTTGATATCACAGCACGTCTAGCTTTTTTTTATTTTATTTTACTTTTTGATCGCATTATTTCGTCAAAACTATTTTGACACTTAATTGGACGATAAAATTGATTTTTGTTGTCGTTGTGTTATTTTTGGTGTCACTCGAAAAATATTCAAGAACCACGATTTTATTTTAGGTAGGCGATATAATTAATTCCGTACGATGTGAGCGTCAACATTACTGGCAGAAGTAGTCGTAGTGAACACAGATATCATCACTACACTGTCGAAACGTTGGTCACATATTATCTCCCATAATACTAACAATACGTCATAGGGCCAGTTTTGTATCTGAAGCCGTTCCTTATACTTCACTACGAGAGAGCAATGGTCCTGTGTAAATTAAAATGAGACTTGGCGGACTAGACCCACGTCTCCCAACCGGTGAGGCGGGCCTCCCTCGGGAGGCGCAAAGCAACTACAGGGGAGGCGGGTGCCGTACTATAAGGGCTCATTTATGTAACGACTCTGCTTTGCGTTCTCGCAGCTAGAATTTAATCGCGACTGCAAAGGGTCACTGCCATGACAACAACCGCTACCTGGATTAGTAAATCCGACATCGTTTGAATAAATACTTGTAGTCTTCTAATCCGTGACAATAAGATAAATAATTCCTCCTGACGAAATTTCCCTAGTCGCGTCTGAATTCGCATTATTGACTGTTTTCGTTGCGAGTCGACAGAGCTAAAATCGCCGTCATGTTGGAATTTCAGGTGGTTTCTGGCTTCTAGCTGCGAGAATGCAAGGGCGAGCTGTTGCATAAACACGACCTAAGGACGCATTAACGAATCGTCTTTGCATTGTCGCAGCTAGAATTTAATTGCGATGGCAAAGGTGTCATTGCCGTGGTAATAACGCTACCTCGATTAGCTAAATCCGACATCGTTTGAGTAATACTTACAATCTTAAAATCAGTGATAATAAGACAAAGAATTTCTCTTGACAAAACAATTTCCCAGTCACTTCTGAACTCGTATTATGACTGTTTTCGTTGCCACACGGCAGAGGTAAAATCGCCACCATGTTGGAATTTCTAGCTGCGAGAATTCAAAGGTTAGTCGTTGCGTATATGCTCCATAAAGATCAGGGACTTTTTCAAATTTTTAAACTATGCATCGAAGTAAAAAAAAAAATGCACACTTTTTTTTCGGGGAGGGGCGGGGGACACCATTGCCTGCTAGTCCCAGTAGGGAGGGATACTGTAGAAAAGGTTGGGAACCACTGAGCTAGACAACCATTAGCTAGTTGCACATTTGCAACATTACTGAGGATCAGATTTCACACTGAAAGCCAATTCTGAGACACTCCTACTTGAATTAATTTTTGTCAGGTGGAACGCTATCTAGAGTCAACCAAATTTATAGCTTTCGTACAGCATTATAATTTTCATCCAGATTCCTGAAATAAATTTGCCAAACTCTTGTTCAAGATAGCATAATAAAAAACCAAAACTGGTAAAATGGACGCCAAGTTGGGAATGATTCGACCCTTCTGTCTTGCTGAATGCTTATGGCTGTTGCCTTACTTGGCATGAAATAAATACAGATGCAAACCTATTTACGTTGCCTTTTGGACTTAAATATCAGACTGACTGAGTGGGGAATCGAACCCACGACTTTTGAAACCAAAGGCCGGAATCCTACCACTCAGCCATACTGACATGGCTATGGTCCATCCGTATTTATCTGACACTTATCGAGCCCAATTGGCTTTCTGTCCCGTTTATAATATTACTTGGCATGACACAAGACTGACATTTCAGACGTTAACGGAAACACTTCCACCATTTTTACGTGAACATTGCGATGCCTGGTCACGCAGAATGCAGCATTGTTGACTGGCAAAGGGACTGGTTATTATTTATGGCCGCGGGGGGGGGGGGGGGGGG
>JAHWFP010228402.1:16073-28166 GCA_023313725.1 Lithobius niger
CCCCCCCCCCCCAAAAAAAAATGCCCTTTTCGTATACCTAATGAGACTGTCTGCAGATGATTCTTATACCCAAGATTAGTGCTATAGCCAAATTAAGTAAGTACCTTTCCACGCCGAGAGGTAAGGAAAAGTGTCTCATTTTTAACGAAAAGACATGTTGGGTTTAAAATGTTCTATGAAATGTTCCTTACACCATCTCTTGTCGACTTTCATACAATAAGTATGTTGAACACACTGTTTGTTTGTATAACCGCCCGCTACCTTCCATAACATAGTCAGCACCTGAAACACAGAAGAAGCCAAGAAATCAGGTGCCAAGTTTTTCTACAAAGGTTGACGCTGCGTTGACTTTAGCAATCTATGCACACATGACCGTGAAGTAACGCCAGTAGGCATTCGGCTGCAACCCATTTTGCTAACTTCATGTACAAAAAATTATATTTTGAAACCAATGAGACAATATTGCTTTTTTCGCCTACCTCATGTACCAAAAATATATTTTCAAATCAATGCGACAATATTTGGTACATTCATATACTGATTTAAGACGTACCAGGGGAATATAATATTATACATCCTTTGCAGATTAACTGAAAAATTCGGATGAGTTCTTTAATTACTTCCCAATGAGTCTTCAATCATTTCTGCAGCAAAATTTCATATTTCAGTATAGTTCTTTACTCCCCCAATAGACAATCCCATGTCTATTTCTTCGAAATTGGACGCCATTTTCGGTAACGCTTTTGCGATAAATGACTGATGTGTGCACCGCTCAAGGCATACAAGGTACTGAGAGACGGGATGTGCGTTTGCGTTAACGTTGCGTTGCAAAACGAACACACGTTGGACGTGCGGTTAACGCAACGTCGACGGAGGTATGTGTGCACTTCCAACAGGTGTCACGTAAACCACACCACAAATGCGGTAACGCAGCAAAACGCATGTGTGCATCGGGCCTAAAGCCCTAACCAGACAGGATGTTCGCGGATGCATAGCGTCGCCGGATGGTTTACCAAAGATGTTAAAATCGGTCAATCAACGCCACACTAAGTACTTGAGCGCAGCAATTTTGACCTTGTAGGCACGTAGTAACGCATCGCTTACCACGAAATTTCCTTGTAACTGGCCAGGGCTTAAGCCTTACCTTCGAAACCCACGAATCCAATTCTGCGGAATTCGCGCTGATTGAGACATTTTGGCTTGTAATGCAGTGTTGTAAAGGCTTGGCCATGAAATAATATCAGCACTACGACGTAACGATTAAAAATAGAATGCCAGTATGAACAGTATGCCAGTATAAAATGAACAACATGCAAAGTTTCGAAGCAATCCTCGCTTCGTTATCAAACAATAAAATAGAGGCTAAGAAGCCAAATGTCAAGTAAAAACACTTTACTTTACATTTTTTTTTCTAATAGGTTTACGTGTGTCTTAGTCTTTGTCGAGAAGTTCACCCAACTCGGCTTATTGCCATACTTTTGCCGTTGTCATTTTTGTAAACAGTCCTTATAGATCCCGTATTGGATTTTGACAACAATGGAAAGAGCGGCACAAAAAACAATGGAACCTATTGTTGCAATAAGTGTACATATATACTTATTGCAACAATGCTGTAAGTAAAAATGTATAGTCATTGCAGCGATGAAATTGATGTGAGATTGACCCTGGTTTCTTAAAACTGGTTCAGCTTCCACTTCAGCCAAAGCCTGGATCAACACTTCACCTTCATCTTCGTCGAACAGTTGGTCAACGCCCAACGAAACACTGAATTTAGCCATACTAAAAATGCAAACATCAAAAAACAATCAAAGCGCAGGGAAATCGAAGGGACGAACGGACAACAATAGACGATTACGCGAATACGTGGAGATGCGTGTTCTGTTTCATTGTTGCTGGTCTTTCCTCCGTTGTAACAATGAAAAGTCAAGCCGTGCTAAACCTATTTTAGCACCATTAATAGCCGTAAATAAACATGATCAAACGTCGAAAACAGCCTTTTAGTATGGTAATAAGAAACTAATAGCGATCCTTTTTCCAACAACGGGGTACAGTAAGTAATTTATTGAATAGTTTTTAACGTACTCGGACCAGAACATCCTCGCCCTTCAGGCTCGGACGATTCTGGCTCCTCGTACGCAAAAACTATCCAATAAATCACTTAATTGTTGGAAAAAAGGATGGCTATGACTTGTTTTAGCAGTGGGTAAAAGCAATAATTTTTCACTCGTGTTGTTGTTGTCGTGCTACGTACTCACGTTTTCGTGTTCAATGATGTAAAGCAAATACATTGTACTCTTGTGGGTAGAGTCCTGTCTGACTATCGTTCTTCAGGGCCTTTTGCACGGACTGCATGGCTTCCGGGGACCTTGGAGTTACACTCCTGGTTCCTGTGTTCTGTGGCTTTTCGGTTCCATCTGTCATCTCGCCGAGGGGTCCGACAAAGGCTTGAGTAGTGTGCTTGATTTACTGATTTACCTTTGATTTACTGGCATACTTGGATTTACTGATTTACCCTTGATTTACGGATTTATCTTTGATTTACGATTGATTTACTGATTTACATTGATTTACTGATTTACAATGATTTTCTGATTTAGGATGATTTACCAGTGATTTACTGATTTGCTTCTGATTTATTGATTTACAATGATTTCCTGATTTACTGATTTACAAGATTTACAGTGATTTACTCTTGGTTTACCCATGATTTACTGATTTGCTTCTGATTTATTGATTTACAATGATTTCCTGATTTACTGATTTACAGTGATTTACTCTTGGTTTACCCATGATTTACTGATTTTCTTCTGATTTATTGTTTTACAATGATTTCCTGATTTACACGATTTACCCTTGATTTATTGATTTACCAGTGATTTACCCTTGATTTACTGATTTATCAGTGATTTGCTGATTTACCTTTGATTTACTGATTTACAGTGATTTACTAATTTATTGATTTACCAATCTGTAAATCAGACGGTTGTGATGATTTACACGCTTGTCGGACCCCTCACATCTCGTCGCCCTGCCCGTGGACTTGGTGTGGCAGTCTGGCGGCTGTTTTTAGCCACTCTCGGCATTTTCAGGCGATAGAGCAGTTTTGCATTGCCTCCTTCAACCATGAAAGTTATGAGGGAGGAGTTGGAGTGTATGACCCGACCTTGACGCTGCGTAGCTGTCGTTTTCAGAGGTGTGTTCCCTCCATTTTAGCTGCTGAGCTGGTGGCGATTTCCGTAGCTTCGAATGTATCTTTGGATTTGTATGTTCCACACCTGGTACTTTACTCGGATTCGTCTTTGGGTATTCGCTTTCTGCGGCACTCGCTAACGAGGCTTGCTGTTTGCTGTAGAACACCTGCTTGTATATGAGATTGGCTAGAAGCTGTGATCTATGTCTGGTGATCTCTGGGTTGTCGTGGAGCCGCTGGGGTTTGGAGTGGGTGAATGGTGTGACTGGCAGGACTCTCTTTGTAATACGTTCAGCTACAACGTACCTGGCACGTGTTTTTTGCTGGGATTTTGTCACGACTACAAACAGGACACGAATTGTCATGCCTGTAGGCTTGGTTGGTCTGCGACGGGAGCGTGCGAGTGTGGTGTGTGATGGAATCTTCTTCGGCAAAAGTTTTTGCACCGTTCTGCTGCTCGCACACGCAAACATCCAAAAACTCCTCCTCGTACTTCTCTTCACGGCTCTCATTACACACTTTGAAGCAGAGTTTTTATGACGATGTTCCCACATCATTTTAGACACACCTTCCTTGTCGCCGGACTCACATGGCAGTGGCCTAGAAACACTCCTGCTTTGTCGGACTTCGTTCACTATTGAGGACTCCGAATTTACAGTGGTGAGTGTTGGATCGACAAATTCGAAAAATTGTAATTTCTTCCGTAATGATTGTTTGATTCCATCTGTACAATACTTTAGGGAGTTCAAGCGATATAGAAAATTTCATTTCAATCCGACTTTTCGTTTCGGCTCCATCCAGACTACAAAAGTGTAACTAACCAACAAACCAACCAAATATTTTGAAATTTGGTGTCCATTATAGGCTATGCTCCTCTTGCTTCGCTCGCTCCGCTCCGCCTATTATAACACTGTACTTAACAGATATGTGCAAAGGTCATGACTATAAAAATTATGATGGTTCCAAGGAAGAGTTTGGAATAGCATAGCATTACCCGCTGTTGATGTCAGCAATATTGTTATGACTTAACCTTGGGATATCGTAAAATACAACTTTACAACCCCTGTTGTGACTTAATTCAATACTTTTTTCTCCATATTGAGTACTTATTTAACACAGCGGTTGTGCAGTGCGGATGCATATTCGCTCCATGGATTAGTACCCGATTTTCGTCGGTTAATATGCATTTTCACAAAAAAATAGTTATGACCAAAAATGTTCGAAAACACGTCCTCTACATTTTCTTGTTTAAAGTTCTTTTTTCTAAAATGTTTATTTCAGAAGTTATTACACAAAAACCAATTTTTGGCCACTATTTTGTTCCATGAATTCTTGTTCCATGGATTTATTACTTGATTTATCTTGGTTAGTATCCATTTTCGGAAAAAAAAGTCCTGTTTCATATTTTATCTAAAAGAACATGGTTTACTGTGATATGTACAGGACATCGCATGAAATCAGGTGTGTTCTAGGAAAAGCACACGAGTTGCGCAGCCACGAGTGCATTTTTGGCAGACCACACGAGAGTTGTGCGATATACGATTTACGTCATCGCCGCGTGGATCTCGCTGTTGTCCACGCGTATTGTAAGCATTCTGAAGGTAATTGATTTGCGTATTTAGGTATTGTTGCTGTCTTTGTTCATCGTCGCGAGAAACATTGTTCAGATAAGTATAGGATATCGGAATAAATCTTTTGATTTATTAGGGAGCATGAACCCAAACCGGGTTATCTGCCCACGACGATGTGAGGGACAATTTTGCTGGTGTGTTCTTCCAAAACTCGTGTGTTCTTCCAATAATGCACTCACGGCTGCACCACTCGTGTATTATTGCTAGACCACACTCGATTTCATGCGATCCTATACTTAGCTGCTCACTAACCGAGTTATTGCTCTCCGTGCCGTTCGTATGCGCATAAAGACGTTAATTAATAGTTGTTACAAACAGGAAGGTAAAATAATGTAACTATGTGCTTAATATACTCTATGTATATCTACTTATTCGTCTGTTGTTTCCTGATTCATGGCGTGTAGTCTTCATGCTGGTAAGTCTGCACGACGCAACGATTTCATGTCTTCTTAGTGATAGTCAAAGAATGAAAGATGCTTGGTAGCGTCGTTCATCTTTTATGGTAGTATGACTTCACGGTACAGTGGTAAAACAACGATTTCATTAGTGCACCCATGCTTTTTGCCTGGGAATCTGGCTGTTGCAGACATAGGGCCTTAGGGCTTCGGGCAGATGACCAGGAGTGGTTAACGCTCGTTAAACCCTTTGAAACCCTTTTTTTTCTCGAAATTGATGCACGACCACAACAATGGAACAGTTGTACAAGTATCAGTTAGACGATGGCGTTCGGCAACAATGGGGTAAGACTCGCGGTTTACCCAAGTGGCGAAGCCACTTATATAAGAACCGAAGGCCTTCGTTCGCTTACGTAAGTAAGAACCCCACGCCTTCTTTTTCTATACCTAGATTTCTTTTTTCTTATTTAAAAAATTAATAGTTGTTAATTTAGTTTTTTGAAATAGTTTAATAATACGTCAAAAACGATTTGGGATACGTAAACTGGGACAGCGATTGTATTTTGCTACTTAAGTAAGAGCCAAAGACCTTCGTTTTCTTACTTACGTAAGTAAGAAATCCACGCCGAGCCGTGGTTCTTACTAGTGGTAAGACAACGGTTTCATATAAACCCACTGCTGCAACAATGGTCCAACAATGAAAGAGTTGTACAAATGTGATTGTAGGAAGGCGCGTCCAGCCATGGCCGTAGCAGTGGGGAACAGTAGTGTATTAATGCTGTAGTTTGCACACGGCATTGTTGCCTATTACGAATGAGGGCCTTAGGGCTTCGGGCAGATGACCAGGAGTGGTTAACGCTCGTTAAACCCTTTGAAACCCTTTGAAAGCTCTACCTTTTGCACAACAACACTTACCACAATAGCTGCTTTATTCATTTTGATTCAATCTAGACTTGTTTTAGAACTTTTAACATAGCCTAAATCTTAAAACGTTACACTTGAACTGTTACCTATGCAAACTGCTTATAGTCCGTCATTTGAAAAAAAAACGCTTTTTTTTATTCGTTGGTACTCTATCATGATGACTCAG
This sequence comes from Lithobius niger, assembly GCA_023313725.1. Classification (NCBI taxonomy): domain Eukaryota; kingdom Metazoa; phylum Arthropoda; class Chilopoda; order Lithobiomorpha; family Lithobiidae; genus Lithobius; species Lithobius niger. Next base: position 22,380 of record JAHWFP010228402.1, read on the forward strand.
TAATTCTTTTTCCTTTTGGATGTGGAAGGGGGTTTGAGCCAATTTTCCCAGAATAAACTCTTTTTGACGGTAATGAGTTTGTTGATGACGTCAACGTGTGTGCAATAGCATGGTGGTGCAATCAGTCGCCGTTGGCCTTTACAATAGGCATCTGCACACTTGATAAACGATGGAAAGCAAAGGCCCACACAGCAGCTTCACCTCGCCAAAATGAATGGTTAAACGAGACCGACTTGCTACAAGAAAGAGGCAGGAAATTGACGGAAAATGGCCTCCAGACGCAGCGTCGTCGAGAAGATGATAATGGACCCGATGAAAAACGTGGCCAACTGCTGCGAGTAATTGACCAACTGAACGTAACGAGCGATGGACAATTACTAGGGCATGTTTGCGAATTTTGACAGCACTGTGGGGTTGGGAAAATTCGGAAGGTAAAGTACGCGAAAATGACGTGAAGCGACCAACAAGTACTTTAGAAAAGCTACAAAATGCATTTGGCAAACACTCACAAAGGTTTTATTTCCTAGATTACGCTAGACTGGATCACTAGCTTTGGAAAGATGGATGCTCTTCTGGCAACTTCAGCTGTTTACCTTAGTAACAAGTCTACACAATCTGCCATCAAGGAAACTTGGAATTAGTTTTAGATTTTTGCTTCGAGGGCTATAGCTTGACTATAGAGCAATGACATTTGCCGCCATATTGGCACCAGATTGGCACCAGTATGGGTTTTGGAGGGCATAACTACAAGGTGCACTACGTAAAAATGGAGGGAAAAACAACGGAAGAACGGATTTCTTAGGCTTAAAATAACGTTGTTTTCTCCAGTAACAAAAATCGGGCGTTTTAGGTCAAAGAAACTCACTCTTAACAGCATCGGCTTCAGTATGACGCCCTTCTGTTTCTCTCCGCAGTGCCCCTTGCAGCTAACCAATTAAGACTCCAGCATAGAGTTATATACAATAATACTACGTCGTGTCACTGCTCTATAACTACAGCACAGGTAGTGTTAGATGAACCGTTTGCAACATTAGTATGTTTTGGTCGCTCATGTGCATGTCCAGCATCACCTACCTCTAGTTTCTTTAATCTAAGTTTCTTCTATCACACTGGCTAATGAATGTTAATTTTCGTTTGCTTCGCTCACTCAATCAGCGCATCTGCTTCAGTCGCTCCACTCCTCTCTTGGTCAGCGCAAATAAATACGCAATGAAGCTGGAATTGTTATAAAAACAAACAAACTGGGTGATTATTTCCTCACGGGATTGTAATTACTTTATTCAGTGCATTTTTTCGTACACTGGCTAACAAACGCTGATTTTAGTTTGCTTTGCTAACTTAAAGCGGGACTATCACTGATTGAAAGTAGGCAGGATCTGTCAACATCCAGCGTATCTAGCACTATCTAGCAATTGCTTGCATCAAGCGAAGGAATGCACAATATCATTTCTTTTTACGAAGCAAGCAAGCCACGAGCCTTCTTAATTATTGAGTGAAGATTTGGTACATCCTCATGCACCTGGGAGCAAGCTATACAGGTTAAGAATATCACTGCTACTAGATGGCACCAGGGTATTTGCAAACGGTTTTCAATCGGCGATAGTGCCACTTTAATCAGCGGCATCCTCCTTCAGTAGCTCCTCCCGAGGTTAGCGGAAATATACACAATGAAGCTGGAATTGAATTGAATTTATTGAAAGGAACCATGGCCTGAAGCTGTACGCCCACTACATACCAAAAGCTCAATGTATACAACCATCAAATACACTACGCTCACTGAACGGAGCTACCTCCACACCACTCCACTCTGCAGATAAAACACAAGGCCGCACTATTAACGACGCACGATAGGACGCACGACGCTGCACATCAGAACAGCAGATCAGGACCCAAGCAGAGAGTCTTGGACCACCCAGAATACCTCATGTTACTCGCACACAACACCTACACATACGGAACACCCCCAATACCCAGAACGCTCACCCACTCACTCCCCCCTATACCCACTCAAACTAGACACACAACGCACTCAACATACAGCAGGACACCTGTTGCTTTGCAGAACCACGCAGCTGAACGAAGCTGGAGTTGTTTTAACACTAAACAAACTGGTGGATGATTTCCTCGTGGGAAAGTAATTTCTATCAGTGTATTGTTCATAATTCAGGGCACTTTTTTGGTTTGTTTAAACTGTTTTAGTTGAACATTTTTTGCCTGCTGGTAATGCAGTTGCATGTTTCTTGTGCACCTAAATTGTTAAGTAGCAGTAGTCGTGCACCTAAATTATTCGATAGCAATGGACGATTCAGCGGCTTGCTGGTCCAGTTATAGTTTACAGGCTAGTTGGAAGGCCCGTCATGAAGATGGGCGAACCCGTAATAGTAAAATGTGTAATTTAAATAATGCAGGTTCTTAACTGTAGGAAGAATTCGAGAGGATGCATGTATACGTGTATATATTTTCGTTGGTAGCCATTTCTTTACCCCGAGGTGGCTCATAAACTCTAATTTTTGTTTGCTTCGTGCACGCAATCAGTGCATCCTGTGGTTCATGTCACCGATACCTCCCCTTATACTCCCCCTCCCCCGATCGCTTCTTACTACATTTTCATTTTTGTAATGAATCCTAGCGCGAAATTTTTGTTTCTTTCAAAGTCCTATAGTAGGTTTCCATCTGTACTTACTTGTAGTACTTAAGAGATTCGGGTAAATATACGCAATGAAGCTGGAATACTTTGTTGTCGTTTGGTATTGATTGGTATTCAATGTGTTTTTATCTGCGTTAGTTTTTCAAGCAACCAGTCCTTGTTGCTGTCAACTCGCGTCGTGTATTGGTTGGTTGGGTCGCTCGACATGCTACTTCAGCAATTTTTTACTATTAGTTTTTTTATTCGTTGGCGTCCACGGTTCCATTTCGTTTGGTTTTGGTACCTGTTGGTTGTGCGAATGCTTTTTAATGAAAACAATGAATCTCTCTTATCATCGCTGCGTATATACTTGAAGTCCTCCCTCCAGCAAAACTAAAACAATTAATATCTCCGTTCCGATTCAATATTTTTCGATCAAACTTGGCCAGATAGTAGATATAGGTATGACAAGTATATTTATACTAGAAATTATGCAAATTATGCAATTCTGTGCAAGAGTAAAGGTAGGGAGCCACACGTAAATTTGAAAACTCTTCACTCCTTGTTGTTCTTCTTGTGGTTGTTGTTGTTGTTCTGCCACAGTTTCAGAAAAAACTTCTGCACCTACCTAAAATCTGAAACCTGATCTAAGCCAAAAATGTCCTTGGCTATCATCCTCAGAGATAGCATTTTTTCAAATGGTCGAGCCATTCTAGAGTTACGGGACCCTGAACGATCAGATTTATTGTTTACATTATTTTAACCATTGTAATTAGGTATGACCAGGAGTGGTTAACGCTCGTTAAAACCTTTAAACCCTTTAATTAGGGAACAATGACGAGCAGCAAAAGCCAAGTCCAATCTTCGTAGCACGTGTCATGACTTTGTTGATTGTTGATGGGTGCTACTCCAGAACACTTCCTCATTTTCTGCAAACGGTACACGCTGCAGTAGCGGAAAATTGCAACGTTGATCAGTGAGTGCCCAACGATTTGCGAGCTCCTGTCACTTGCTTATGGGCGATCCCTGTCTTCGGCTCCGTTCCTTAGCTAGGCATTGTGTCGCTACTAAAACATATCTATGACCTGCACGCTCCGCGAGTGTTAAGTACCGTCAGTTGTGCAAGTGGTGAGCATAGTATGTTGTGAGTGCAGGTTGTCTCGTGACAGTGGAGTGCAACAGCGCAGCAATGCAGTGCCGGCTCTTGCGTGGCGGAGTAGTGCGCAATGACGAGCAGGACGAGTGACGTGAATTATTCCTCCTGCTGAATGGCGCCCCGTGGTAGTCCTGTACGCAAGTTTCCTTGTATACAGTTGAGCAGTGTTTCCAGGCCTCGTGGTTGTCACATTCTGCGTGGTTATGTGAGCCCCGTGATATGTACTCCGTGTTTTGTGCTTCGTGGTGAGTGCTCCGTGAGTAAGGCATTCCGTTCAGTTAGGCAGTCCGCTGTCTTGTGCATAGTGGAGAGGAGTGGCTCGGTAGCTGTCCTGCTCACTGTGCTGCGCGGTGTATGAAGGGGCACGGGGGTTAGTGTGCAGTAGACGAGTGAAATCAATGCTGTGGCCGCTGTTCCGGATAGTTCCTGGAGACGGTTTGGTGTGTTTGGCGTAATGGTTGGCAGTGATTTATTGGTTATGCTAGTTCGTTGTAGTTTGTTGTTTTATTAGATCTGTATGGGGCGCACGACTTGGATCGGGGTCCTGGTGAATAAATTGAAATTGAAATCCGTGTTTCAGCTAAACGAATATGGTTTTAAACCAAACTAAGTTACGTTGTTAATTTCGAGGCCTCGAAATTGGCAGCTAGAAACGATAGAATGGCGTATTTATTTCGTAAATGCAGGCTCTCAGAGCTGAGCATAATTGTTTCAAAGTGGGAAGCAACAATCAGTGCATGCGTGCGCAGTAACAATTACTACAAGCATACCTTGGCCTTGGTCTTGTTAACCTTGGCGGCCTTTTCCTGGTTGAATGATATCACTACTTTCAAAGGCCGACCCTTTTTGGAAACTTGGCGGCTTCTTTTACGCCAGTTTTGGTTTTGAACTTTTGCATGGATTTAAAGTAACATTAATTCCAGTTTTCTAGTTTTTATTCCACATTACTGCATGCCGTAAAAAAGGTACACGGATTACAAACAAAAACGTCAAGTGTGCCATAAAAAAGGGTTATATGACTGAAGTTTCACTTGTTAAAATGTGCACGGAAAAAAAACTGATGGTTTTTAATTTAAATAGCTAAATGTACAGTTGAGAAAATTACATCTGTTTAAGTGCTCTTGTGCTTTAACAATAATTTAATTGGTAAAACACAACATTACTTAAACAGATGCAATTTTCTCAATTGCACTTTTAATTATTTCAATTAAAAATTGTCAATTTTCATCCATGTGCACTTCAACAAGTAAAGTGAAATTTCAATCATGTAACCCTTTTTGTGTGTAATATTCCTTCTCACTCAGCCAATATTGACTTTTGTAAAGGATAATGCCCAAAAACCGCGGGCCATTCGGAAATAATACACAACGGCGGGATAAACGAATAGCCGAAAGTTGAGACCTTTATCGAATAGCCCTAGGTTGAGGGCTTTATCCGGCTGAATATTCCGCTCGTGATAACTGTTGAACAGCAAATTTCTTGGCAGTATCTGGAGAAAAATGGCGCGCCCAGTGAGAAAGGTGCTGCTGTCTCTCAAGCAAGACGGTTTTCTGACACAAGCAGAAGTTAACAGCGGTGTCGTTTCAGCAGATAAATATGCAGTGGCTTGGCGGGCAGCAGAGAGTGAAGGTATAGACGAAGTAGACTTTAATTTGTATGGTGTTGTTGTGAAGAACCCAGAGGAAGATGAGCCAGGAATGGGACTAGTAAATAGTGATGGTGACAACAATGGTGCCAACAGTGATGGTGACCACAATGCGGCTGATGGGAGTCTTGGGCTGAACAATGAAGAAATGGTCGTTGATGAGGAGAATCCGGGAGCCCAGCTGATGTCGATTCAAAGAGGGTCAGTGGTAAATGGGGTGTACAAGCGTGGGTCAAGTGATGGTCAACATAAAGTCACCTATCAAGAAGCACTGACTTCAACACGCATGTCGGCTGGTGAACTAGGAGTGGATGGAAATGTGGGCGAAAATGCAATTCCATCTACTCTGGATCAAGACTC
>JAHWFP010228403.1:0-11761 GCA_023313725.1 Lithobius niger
AGAGGGCTTAAGGTTACCTGTAAACCAGATCCCCAAATCCCTCACCTTAGTGGAATGAGGCAGAGGCTCATGGTCCAGGAAATAATCGGAGCCTGGATTCAAAGTTCCAACATGGAAAGTGAAGCATTTTGGGACGGAAATAGGCAGTTGCCAAGTATTAGACCACTCAACAACGCTTTGGATCTGTTACTCGAGCTCAGGGAATGGGCCAGATGATAAGTTTTCGGCACCAATCTTCAGATCGTCAGCAAACTTAAATCCATATGTGCTTTCATTGCTTAACTTAAGGTCGTTGATATAAATTACGAACAACAGCGGGCCGAGTACTGAGCCCTGAGGTACTCCGCATGGTACGTTTACCCAGGACGAATGTGTCCTCAATCAACACACGCTGGGTACGACTATCCAGGAAAGCTGAAAGCCAACCCTGCAGTTTACCTTGTATACCACAACTACTGACTTTGAGAAGCAGTTTCCTATGAATAACCGACTCGAATGCCTTACTGAAGTCAAAATAAATTACATCCGAGGGAATTCCAACATCCAGCGCGTTTGTCCACCGGTCCAGTACAGTCTGCTAACAACTGGTGAGTAGCCGATCGAAGTGGGAGAAACCCAAATTGATCGGGGCGTATCACCTGATGATCAATCAGAAATTTAAGAATAGCATCGCGGATTATTGACTCCATAATCTTGCACGCGACACAGGTTAGGGCAATCAGTCGGAAGTTTCGTGGGTCAGAGGCTGAACCCTTTTTTAGCACTGGGATCATGTTAGCTTTACTCCAGATAGCTGGGAGTTTGGTCTGGGCAAAGGATCGCGAAAAAATAACTGAAAGAGGTTTGCTGATGACATTTCCCAGCTGTTTAAGAAGAAAGGCCGATAAGCCATCTGGTCCACAAGACTTACTAGGTTTTAATTTTTTTATGGCCGTTACTACAGAAGTTTCTGTGAACTGGGCAGTGGTACATGGAATATAAGATCCTAGTAATTGTGGTGCCGGTAGGCTTTGGTTACCATCGTCAATGATTGTATTAGACGCGAAGATATCGCAAAATATTTCGGCCTTTTCACCAGTGTCTATGATAAATTCAGATCCCACCTTCATGGGTGGAAGGGTTCGGGATGTTGAAGTACGACTGCGATAAAGCTTGAAAAGAGCCGAGTGGCTACCCTCCCTGATAGCAGCAATTTCTCTGGCTTTATGCCATGATTCAGTTATGTCAGAATAAGCTTTTTTTGCTATATTGTAAGCACGCAGTGTTTCAGGTCGTTTATCAGACCTGTAACGTTTCCAAAGCCTAAGTTTGACGGCGTTCAGTTTTACAACAGAACGTGGGACAAAAAACTTACCCCTACCCAAGGGTCGCGGCAGTTCACGACTTAATTCAATATGTCCCAAAAGTATCCTGGAGAAACAAGGCCATGAGTTTTCAATGTCAGGATGAACCCGGAAGATCACAGAGTCCCAGTCTACTGTTTCCAGGGAAGAATGTAAGAGATTAAAATTAATATTTCCCTTGGCCAACCTTGTGCGTGTGCCTGTGTCTGACCTAAGAAGATTTGCAGAAAGGTTTAGCTTAAAACTAACAATACAGTGGTCACTGTTTCCAAAATGGCCTCCAACCACCAGGTCGCAGACAAGTCTCTCATCACTAGTTAGGACCAGGTCGAGAATATTGTTTCCTCTGGTCGGATGATCCACTAGCTGGATCAAGCCTAGTGGCGGAATTAAGTCCAGGAACAAAGCATGGTGAGGGTCTCTGGCGCAATTTCTATCCCAATCTACTGTTGACAGATTAAAGTCGCCGAGTAAAACTGTTTCATACCCAATTAAAACCGACCCTATAGAATAAAATTACAGAGATTCACGATTTCGAGGTCAATGTAGCTATTAGGCAGGTAGCATAGCAGGAAATTAATTTTATGAGAGGGAAGGTAGATAGCAATGCCTTCCTCTATGGTGCCTACCCGCCCAACGACCAGAGGGACTGATACTCGATGCAAAACCAGCAAACCACCCCCCCCCTACCACCCCGATCCCTACGTATCACCGAGTACACCCTCGTGTCACAAAGCATGGCATCTGTCACACTAGCATCGAGCCATGATGCCACAACAAAAATAGTGTCGTAAGACTCACTGCGTACAAGATCATTAAAACACCCAACATTTTTTTTAATACTGCGTGCATTGAACACAGTGCAAGCGAGGTCCCCAACGGTGTAGATTGGACGAGTATTTGTTATGACTGGGTCTTCCAGTCTTCCAGTCAACTGATGAAAACGCGTGGAGAAACAAAATTTTAAATATATGCTCAATTACATTTTAAGAGAAACATGCAAGTTACTTAAAACAAAATGGCAAATTTTCCTTATCTTGCTCAAAACTAAGACATCATTTTAAATTAAGAAATTGTTTTTACCAACTTTTAATCTTAAAGTCGGGTCTTGGGGGAACCTTGCTCCCCTTCACGGATTACAAACAAAAACATCAAGTGTGCCGTAAAAAAAAAAGGGGGTTAAATGAAAGAAGTTTCACTTTCCTTGTTAAAATGTACACGGATAAAAATGTGTGTCTTTGGCTTTGACTTTATTGAGCTTAAAGATCATGCGCTCAGACTAACCAGACTAAAATGCGCTCAGACTAAAATTTGTGGATTTTTATGGTAATAGTCAAATCAACAATTCAGAAAATTGCATCTGTTTAAGTGCTGATGTGTTTCAACAATAATTTAATCGGTAAACCACAACAACTCTTAAACAGATGCAATTTTCTGAATTGTTGATTTGATTATTATCATCAAAAACCACAAATTTTTATCCCTGTACATTTTACCAAGTAAAGTGAAACTTCAATAATATAACCCTTTTTTTTTTTGCGGGTACACTTATCACTTAACGTTTTTGTTTTTATGTTGTTCTGTTGTTTTGTTGTTTTATTGTTTTGTTGCTTTTGATGATTTTGTTGTATTTCTTTATTATATCTAGTTTGTCAGGGTGCGTGGTGAGAGACCAATATCCTGCGTGAATAAATTAAAAATAAAATTCAACTTAGTTTTATGTTAAACTGAAGGGTACGTATATCTATTTGTTACTTTTTGCAAACACCTGTACAAGAAAAATAGTGTAAGCAAATTAGCTTTTAACCCGGAATTAAATACTAGAAAAATGATCTTTGGCAGAAACGTTCGTGTATAGGCTATCAGGGTAATTATTTTCTAGAAGTATAGAAAAATCTGCATTGGGGAAAACCGCCATCTTAGAAAATGGCCGCCAAATAATGTTACATTAGCCGTAACTTCGGTATAGTCGAGCCTACAGGAAAACATCCCATAAAAATGATGTAAAGAACAGTATAACGAACAACTTTGCTTATATTAGAACATTTTTTTCCGTAAAACAGCTAAATAAAACAGGTAGAGCCAGTTGAATATTAATTACATACTCCAAGGCGCCTCATGTACTATCAAGTCTGGTAGCAGGGCCAAACACCTGGAAGCAAGGTCCGCCCAATGTTTTCTTATGGTGTTCTTCAAGGCATACTTAATGAAATTCTGCAGGGTGCCACTTTCTCACTCTTAAGCAAATTTAAATATTCAAGATGGCTAAAAAATCATATATCGGCCCTATCTTCGCTTATAGAACAGACAGGATAATAATTTTGTTGTCTAATACTATGTTTTAAGGGTCATGGAATACTAATGACGGATTATCTTGTTGATAAAATATACGCATTTTTTTTAGGGGCTGGTATCACAGTCACCATTCGATTTCTCGCTCAATTTCAACTTTCAAGTACAATTTTGCCGTTTCTAATTTAGGTGGAAGACCCCAATTAACTTCAATCGAAAGGTGAGAATGTCTTCTTTGTATCAAGGGTAAATAATTGGGTTTGTCATTGTTAGGGACCGAGCTACACCCATCATTTTTTTAGGGGCTGGTATCACAGTAACCGTTCAATTTTTCACTCATTTTTTACTTTCAACTGCTATTCTGCCGTTTCTAATTTAGGTAAAAGACCCAATTAGATTCACTAGAAAGGTGGGAATGTCTTCTTTGCATCAAGGGTAAAAAATGAGTTTATCATAGTTAGGGACCAAGCCACGCCTTTTTTACTAGGGGCTAGTATCACAGTCACTGTTCGATTTTACAACTTTCAACTGCTATTCCGATGTTTGTAATTTAGGTGGATGACTCCAATTAGGTTCACTCGAAAGGTGGGAATATCTTCTTTCAAATGAATCGAATTGGAGACTCCACCTAAATTAGAAACGTCAGTATAGCTGTTGAATGGTGAAAATGAGCGAACAATTGAACGGTGACTGTGATACTAGTCCCTAAAAAAAAGAGCGTAGCTCGGTCCGTAACCATGGTAAGCCCATTTATTTACCAAGAAGACATCCCCACCTTTCGAATGAATCTAATTGGGGTGTTCCACCTAAATTAAAAACGGCAGAATAGCAGTTGAAAGTTGAAAATGAGCGAAAAATCGAACGGTGACTGTGATACCAGTCCCTAAAAAAAAGGGCGTATATTTTATCAACAAGATAATCCGTTCTTAGTATTCCCTGACCCTGAAAACGTAGTATTAGACACCAAAATGATTATCCTGTCTGTTTTATAAGTGAAGATATAGCCGACATATGATTTTTTTAGCTATCCTGGCCGCCATCTTGAATATTTAAATTTGCTCAAGGGTGACAAAATGGCATCCTGCAGAATTTCATTATGTATGCCTTGAAAAAACACAACACACCATAAAACATTGGGTGGACCTTACTTTCAGGTTTTTGGCCCTGCTACCAGACTATATAGTAAATGAGGCGTCTTGGAATACATATATACTTAATATTCAAATGGCTCTACCTGCTTTATTTCGCTGTTTTACAGAAAACATTGTTCTAATATAAGCAAAGTTGTTCGTTATACTGTTATCTACATCATTTGTGTGGGATGTTTTCCTGTAGGCTCGACTATGCCGCAGTTACTGTTTGGCGGCCATTTTTCAAGATGGCGGCTTTTCCCCAAGGGGGATTTTTCTATACTTCTAGAAAATAATTACCCTGATATACACGAACGTCCCTGCCAAATATTATTTCTCTAGTATTTAATTCCGGGTTTGCCTTTATTTTGGCCTAATTTGCTTACACTAAAATGTTTAATGTTAGCTGGTCTGGGAACTGTGACACGACGAAAGGCTGTGCTAAAAACGTCAGGTGCTAAAAACGCAATGAACTGTCGAGTTATCTTTTTTCAGTACCGTCTTTAAGTACCACCATCTTTTCCAATACCAGCTCGTTTACAAGACCCGGACTTCAAATTCTGAAAACATTTGGGTTAGGTCGATCTTTTCTTTCGTGAGTGTAAAGCGTATTAATGGTATTGGTGCAGAGGGGCGATACTTAGCAAAAGGTACTAAATATTAAGTAGCGCCAACTGTGGAAAAATGATGAATTACTTAAAAATAATATTTTTTTTTTGGCTTTGTTTTAATCATTTCGCGTCCGTTCAATCGTCGACGGAGCCACTCTTTTATTTTAACGCCTTGTTAAAATAAAACACTTAGACTGGGAGTTCATGTAAACAAGTTTCACACGTGCGTAAGTGATGGAAATAAATTATTCAGGTTTGGTATGTTCGTATTTTGTTTTGCCATTGCAAAGAGTAAACATGTAGGACGGAAAGCCGACGGCTCAAGAGTTAAATAAATAGAGATGCTAACATATTTACGTTGCCATTTGGTCAACTAGGCCTTGTCAGTATGGCTCAGCGGTAAGACCTCGGCCTTTGGTTGCAAAGGTCTTGGGTTCGATTCCCCGCTCAGGCGGTCTGACATTTAAGTCTAAAAGGGGCAACGTAAATAGGTTTGCATCTCTATTTCCAAGAGGGCCAAGTCTGTTGTAGTCTAACACCATAAAAAAAAAAAACAGCCCTGGGACAAAGTATAAACGTAGCAAGCAACTCCCACCCCTACCCCCCGAAAAAAAACCTAAGTAAGAACAACACGCCTTCGTTTTCTTACTTACTTCTCATTTTAAAAATTAATGGTTGTTAATTTAAAGGGTGATATAGTTTAATAATACTTTAGAAACTATTTGGGATATGAAAACTTCGACAGTGATGGTATTTTTACTACTTAAGTAAGATCCAAAGGACTTCCTTTTCAATTACGTAAAAAAAAAAACCATGTCTTCGTTTTCTTACTTACGTTAGTAAGAATTCTACGCCTAGCAGTGGTTTTTAAGTATCAGTTAAACGATGGCGTTCGGCAACAATAAGGTAAAACTTTCGCTATTTACCCGAGTGGCGAAGGCACGAGTGCAATAAGGCAAAAGTCTTACCGTATTTTTGCCGAACGCCGCCGTCTAACATATTTGTAGTACAACGACGAGTTGAAAATCTTTAATGGACGAGCCATTGTTGCAATAAAGCGACAGTGTTAGCGCATTGTTGCCCAAACGTCGTCGAATTTATTTGTACAACAACGATTTGCATTATTAGTAACCAAGCCATTATTGTGATAGCATAACGAGCCATTGTTGGCGGAAATGTTCTTTCATCCAACTCCGTTTTTAAAACTCAATGACTGAAGTAAATGCCTTTATTTATTTATTTATTTTAATCAATTTTAACACTTTCCTTTGGGTCTTTCTTCAGCTGCATTTAAATGTATTATTGTGGAAACACTGACACGTAAATATTGATACGTAAACATTGATAGCGGTAGTAGGTTAGATTTACTTAAGTTAGGAAGAACCAAAGACCTTCGTTTTCTTACTTACGGAAGACACACTGCTGAAACAATGAAACCATTGTCTTACCACTAGCATGGTTTTTCGATCAGCGTCTTTTGGGTAAAGAAGACCCAAAAGACGCTGATCAAAAAACCATGCCACTAGTCAGAACTACTATAGGTGTCGATGATTCCAGGTGCGAGCCTAACTTAGCCACCCAGGGTATTTTCGGGAAAAGAAGGACCCTGTGAGGCCTCTTGCTGATATCGATTGTGGCATGTAAGCGATCATAGGAATTTTCGATTGAGATTACCTGGAAAAATTGCCCCGTTCTTTTTCTGGCGCCTTGGGTACGGCTGGGAGCGCGTCAAGCCTACAAAGTTTCTTCATTTTCTAGTTCTTTGTGTAGTCTTGACGTTCTTGTTCTTTATTTACTTCTGACCCAGATTATTCCTCAAACTTGTTCAGATGCGTTTTTAATAAAAGATTTCCGAATATCATGCGGAGGAGTTGTTTATTAGTTTGTTTATTAGCTGCTTCGTTTTGTTTTTTTTATTACAGAGATGCGCCCGTTGTCTCACCCACTTAATAAGAATCTAAATTTGCTAGGCGTTGTTGGACGGCGGCATTTTTTCCAGGCTTTTGACCTTTTTAAGAGTGAGAAGAAGAAGAAGTCCGACTGAAACGAGTTTTACGTGGAATCCATTATTCATTCATTCTTGTGCCATCGCTTTTACTTGAAGAAAATATTTCACGCGCCGTAATTGACTACTTCGCTCTTGTAATAGATGTTGTTCGGAATGCCTTAGATATTGCGTCATTACCAGCGCTGGAAAGAAGGAAGTATACATTGTGACCTGCGGGGCTCATCCTTTAAGCTTAGGAATACAAAGATTAGATTCAAAGATGTTTTTTTTAAACTCGTAGGTACACTACATTGCTGAAGAAATCAACTATATTATTCAGAGTGAGCAAAGAAAAACAATATTCATATGTAGGTTAAGAAGGTCCAAAACGCATTTTGAGTGGTGACTGGCTGCTTACGTATGGCGTAAGAAATATTGTCCGAAGAAAAAAAAACGCGACTGGTGGTTGAGCGAACAGCGCAAAACGGAGGCTGCAAATTTCACTGTCATGTTCGTACAAGGGTAAATGTCTTCGGAATTTTTCGTCATCTAATGAAACCTTTTTACACTGTCAATCAAGAACGTTTGGTAAAAAAAAAAAGCTCTACCTTAATAGAATCAGGGGCCTTTCAAATAAGTTGTTCAAGGACTATCTGTCAAATAGAACCAAAGTTACTAAATTATAGATGCTCACTTCACTGATACATTACTACGGGAGTACCTCAAGAGTCAAGACTCCGTCTTGGGACCTTTACTTTTTTTTTTATTTACATTAGTGACATTCATCACTTGAACACTTCCTCGAACACCACTTCATTTGCTGACGATACGGCTCTGCTTAATGTTTGCAACAACAAAGTAAACAATGCTACTGCTAGTGTTGAACACGACTTAGTGTTAATCAGCGAATCGTTTACTGAAAATCTTTTAATACTGAACGTCACTAAAAGTTATTTTTTTTACAGTTCTCACTCACAAAAACTAACGAACCTGACAATACCACTCTGACATTGCATAAATGCAATCGACACCTGCCAAGATGTGACTGCCCACAAATCAGTAAAAAGTGCCAGTTCAATTGCTAGGTTTCGCGCGAGATTTTTTGAAATATGGATGCAATGCTGCAACACGTCATAACAATGGGGCAACAATAGTTGAGGCGCACAAGATCGGATTAGAGCTCTCTCGAACGGGATGCGACGAAGCTTGGGCATAGAAAAAGTAACATTGTCGTTGTTATCTTCTTTGAGTGAACATTGTCGGCCAGAGAAAGTTTAACTCGTTAACCCTCTTTGCTTTGTTTACTCGGTTAACTTCGTTTCCTTTGTATGCTTCGTTTAATTCTTGTTCGTAGAGCGTGGCTTTAGGCCTTTCCTGCTCTCAAATCAATCCGTGAAATCCGTACACTCGTTGTTGAGAACCACAGTGAAACAATCCTGGTTTGCGCTTAAATTTTCCAGTCTTAAACCTTAGGGTTCTAAGTCTATAATTTTGAGCCCGTACGGCTTCAGAATTGGGCGGCCGACATGACTGAATGACTTTAGTTCTTCGTTGGGGTTCGGGAGACTCGCTGAATTATTGTTTCAAATTGTTTTTTTCGATTGTTTACAGCGGTTACGAACTTTGAGTCCAAAGACCTAGCACTCATTACTTAAGCTGAAACCTAAACCTTAAACCTAACCACCTAACAACCTCCGACTACAAAATCCACCAGCAACAATGAAGAATCGATGTGACTCAATACGAGTTGGCGCTCGCTAAATATAGACGCACGCTAGTGTGTTGCCATCAAGTAATAAACATGGACCAACGGATGGACGGAACATGGACTTTAATACGCAACTTTAATACGCTCCTTTTTTTTAGGAACAAAATTGCGCGAAGAATGGACATACGTACGATAAACCAATGACAATAAAAAAAAAAGAGAGATAAAAGCCAAGAAATTAACTGATTAAAAAATGGCTTCGCCGTTTAGAAAAAAAGCATCGGAGCTCGTATTCTTATGGAACTCACAGCTGTGAAAGCACACAAATAAAAACTGATTTCTCTTGAACGAAACGAACTATAATTTGAACTCCAATTCAAGAGAACAAACAAAAACAAACCGAATCCACAAATAATAAAACGTCTACATCATACGCAAATTGAACACTCCCACATACACACTCACTGACATGGGCCAAGTCAAACACAAACTGTGTTCGCTTTCTGATATTACTAAAGGAATAAAAACAGTCCTTGTATCTTGAACTTGCAGTTCAATTATCGTCCGTTTCGTTCAAGTGCACTCTAATTAGTTTGTATTTGTGGGCTTTCACAGCGTGAGTTCCATAAGGATACGAGCTCTAATGTTTTTTTTTGTTTTTTTTTCAATTTGTTCAGATAATTATTTTGGTATATCTTTCGTTTAACTCGCAGTTACGGTAGTTTCGGTTTCGAGGGGGGAGGGGGGAAAGGGAATGATTTTCTTTTTGGCCCTAACTGAAAAATGTCATTCTGGTGATAAGTAAATACAGTATCTACCTCAAAACAAAACTTGTTAAGGGTTCCCGCCAAGCTTTTCGGCCGTGTGAAGTTGTGATATCAAAACGCCAGGCTCTTGTGCCAAGCTAATCCCACCGAATAATAGTTCGAAGGTTAAATGAAATATATGAAAATTTTTTACTGCGCAATTTTTAATTATTTCATTTAACCTTCGAACTATTATTCGGTGGGATCAGCTTGGCATTTGTTATCACGGCTTCACACGGCCGAAAGCTTGGCGGGAATCCTTAACAAGTTTTGTTTTGGGGTAGATATCAGATCTTTTTGGTCCAAATTGATGAAATCCATTTGTTTTCTTAGCAATTATGAGATGGAAACACCAGTCTAGTTTTATAGTCCATTTCTTTTCTTATTTTTTTTTGTTGGCTTTCGTTAGATTTTGAGGACCTTTGAGCCACCTTTTTTCGTATATTAGGAATTCTTATTAGTAGTGCATTATCTCCTTACAAACGCACGGATTTATTTAATGTTCAATGTGGCATTGTTGCATAATAACAATGTTTAAAACAATTAAAGACGGAAAAGCCAAAGGCTCACAAGAAATAACTAAATACAGATGCAAACCTATTTACGTTGCCTTTTGGACTTATATGTCAGACTGCCTGAGCGGGGAATCGAACCCAGGACCATTGAAACCAAAGGCCAAGGTCCTACCGCTGAGCCAGACTGACACGGCCAAAAGGAAACGTCCATAGGCAGCATTTAACACGTGCATATATACATATAAAATATTGTAAAACAATCAATTTGGTCGTTTTGAGGTCCCTAGCCCCTGAACCACTTGACCAATTAGAAGAGGCCTTATGAAAAGGGCACATCTACAGAGAAATACCTGTAAAATGAGCTAATAACCAGCTTTTTACACCGCATGGAAGAATTTATTTTCGTGAAACAAAAAAGCGTTAGCCATTAGCCAGTAACTATAGTAACTAGTAGTTAGGCAAATATCAACGTTATTCACGTCGTTTTTTCAACAAGAAAACGGTAAGCTGTAACCATAACAGTAACTTTTATGTTGTCAGACGACCAAAGTCTGCCAATTAAACAAGTTTCAGCCTTTTCTGTCGCATTGTTATTTATTCTCACATGCCTGAAAACAGCCAAACTACCTTAGCTGTAAAGACACAACGTTTCTGGTGGTCGCCAAGCTCATACATATTTTATGTGGATAGGAGTTATCTTTTATCATCTTGGTGGACGGCGTGTGTCTTGATACAAACTTAAACGCAGCAAGCAATCTGCATTAAAGACTGGCCTTGTGAGGATACACAATACACTAGTCTGAGAAAGAAAGAAAAGACAACTGCCCCGACTGGGACTCGAACCCAGGACTTTCCGTTTACTAGCCGGGCGTTCCAACCACTGTGCTACCGGGGCGGGTACTGGCTACAGGCTCCAGCCGAGCAAAGTAGCTGTTCAATCTTTCTCAGTGGTGACCTAGAGACCACAAACATACATACAATAATAAAGCAGATTGTTTACTTCATTTACCCTTTACCTTGTGATTTCTTTCTTTATTTACTACTTGCATTATTTCTAGTGTGGAGGCCAAGAAACAAAGTTGCTTTCTCTTCTTGTATGTATGTTTGTGATCTCTAGGTCACCACTGAGAAAGATTGAATAGCTACTTAGCTCGGTAGCCTGTAGCCAGTACCCGCCCCGGTATCGCAGTGGTTAGAGCGCCTGGCTAGTAAACGGGAAGTCCTGGGTTCGAGTCCTAGTCGGGACAGTTGTCTTTTTTTGCTTTCTCAGACTAGTGTATTGTGTATCCTCACAAGGCCAGTCTTTAATGCAGATTGCTTGCTTCGTTTACCCTTTACCTTGTGATTTCTTTCTTTATTTGATACAAAC
>JAHWFP010228404.1:0-18680 GCA_023313725.1 Lithobius niger
GAAATTTTCCAAAGATTGAGTCTTCAACATTCTACGGAACCCAAACACAGTGCCCATGTTTACTGTTTCAGCGCTAAGTGAGTTCCACACTGGTACAATGTGGACAGAAAAAAAATGTTGCGACATTCAAGATGTGCGCTCAGGGCCATCAATTTCCATCGGTGGCCCCTGGTTGCATATATGTGTGTGTAGAGAGATCGAAAAGGGGCAGGTCGACCGAAATCAAATTCTAAGGATCTTATAAACAAGAATAAGATCAAATCTAAGCCTGAGGATCTCCAAAGATTGCAGGCCCGTCATCCGGCGGCGATGCTTATAGTTTAACTCACGTAGGCCAGGCAAACTCTTGGTGAATTTATGTTGTATACAGACTCGATCAAGTCGATATCCTTAAGAAGGTACGGAGACCATACTGGGGTTGCGTATTCCAATATGGGTACGGACAAGAGGTATATTTTGCTCCACATTTTACGAGAAGTCTCATCACCTACTTAGCTGTACCTTGGTTGGTAGAGAAGATTCGGAGACAGCCTCCGATAGAAAATTGGACCTATCCGAAAACTCGTTACTATACTTGCCACAGAAGTTCACATTAGGCCTAGTTTCATCACGCACGTTCGTTCAGACTGCGTGTGTAATTCGAGTTTACGAATGGGTTGAGTTAAACCATTAAAAACAACTTTTATACCACATTTACGAATCTTTCACTTTGCATATAAACTCTGATAGAACCCATTCTGCACCGAGTACTGATAATAGACCGTATTTATTGGACTGGGTTCAGCATTAGGACTGGAAGTCCGGCTGCGGTCACGCCTACATGGACGATCGTTGGGACCAATGCCGTTCTGTATAATAACGCTTTGCCGTAACAACGCGTATTGGAATTGATGTCGTTTTCAAATTGCGTATCTAATTAATTGTTCGCTGCACCGCAATGATCATTTCCACATCCCTTGGTGCTTATGATAGCAATGGAAATCAGGATATTAATTATGACTGGTATATCTACGTCACGGGCCCCTGACCTGCCCTGCCCCTGACCCTCCGACGGTTTCATTTACCATTAAGCTGTGGTTAGAAAAAAAAAACAAGTTACAAATTGGAAGAGTTGGTCACTGTTCAGACGCAACCAAAGTGTGATTAAACATACAAGCCAGAAATTTAGCACTTTAAATGTGAACTATAACGGTTTTAGGAAAAATGCTAGAAGTGTGCATTAAAATAAAATCTATTTTTTTTCATTTTTGCATTTTGGTGGGTCAAAATGTCAACCAGGTGGAGCGTAAGGCAGAATATTTTGATGAGGATCTCATTGGGAGAGGTCGGGCCTATTGGCGTTAGGGTGGGGGTAGTTGTCGGCAATGGGATCTGGGGGAGTACCGTATGCTGCCCCAGCAGACGCTAGATGACTTTTAAGAATTGGCGTGAGTTTGAAACGTTTTTCTCAGTGGCGTGCACAAAAGGGAGGGGGGGCGACAGAGTCGGCAGCAGTCCCTCTGCCCTTTGTAAAATAAAAATCACCGTTCGAGCCGACAATTGTGTGGCGGTGCCTGCGAAAGGTCCTAAAAGACTAAAAAAAAAGGCCTAAAAACGCCTAAAAGGGGCAAAAAAATGCCTAAGAAAGGAGCAAAAAAATTTTTTTACACAAGGGCCTCCAGTAGTGGAGGCCTCCTCAGGTATACCTGGATTTCCGGGTGGCCCAATTCGATACTGTTTTCATGCAGAGTTGAAATGTGTAATGAGGAGAACGCTCTTACCGAACTGGACAACATCCAGATTTTCGTACGCATCAGTAGTGTTCATCCGGGTTCTTATACAGGTTCGTGAAAACTTGGAAATTTCCTGGAAATTGCGTGGGGAAACTTGAAAAACGTTTTGGAATACTGGAAATTCCCATTTCCGATAACAGAAAATCGAATTCCTGCTGTCCGTTTCGCAGGTCCGCGAAACCGGAAACCTGAAAGCGGAACTAAAATCAAATAGTTACTCCGAAACTGAATTGTATAGGGCTTGCTATGCCACTGTTTCGTTCATTTCCGTCGCTTCATGCAGGCACGGGAGTTGAGTTGAGTTGGAATTTGCAGCGGTCTTTCCCAGACATTCTATCGCTATGCTATGCTATGCTATGCTTTGATGCTATGTCTCAAAGAAAAACGATAATTTTGATAGGACAAGAAGCACCACTAGGCCATTTTTCACGTTATACACTTTACTTCCGGTTCAAGATTAACAGGAGGCGTCCATGTTGCGGCTAGGAGACAGCCATGCCGGAGGAAGTGAGTTCCCAGCACCTCTATCTGTGTGCAAATCCAGTAGTCATGTCTTTCAGATAAAACGGAAATGGAAACTCCTTTGCGGAAACGGAAACTCTATAAACGGAAACTCATAAAAAAAATTAATCTTCCGTTTATTATAGTTTGCTTTTTTTCGTCGGCTAACAACGTAAACAGAGAGCTTTTATTTTTTCAAACTCCGTTGTTTTTAAATCCACTAGTCACGTGCTTCCTTGCAGTACTCTGAGAGGCTGTCGGGCTACTTCGGCGAAAATGGGTCCTGTGACGTCATACCACGGTGCGACTCAATGTATTCTTCATGCCCGGAACTCGGGCATGAACCATCTTCTCTAGTCGCTCCATCTTTGGCTATTTCTGACCATGGCCAACAGACTATCTGGCCCGACCAACAGCAATATTAGGGGGGGTAGACAAAATGGCCACCAGAAGTGGTCCATTTCATTTCTTCGAGGTCCGTTCGGAAATTGGCCAAGCAATCGCATCGGTGAATTTTTGTACAGTGAGTCCCGCCATCTACTGCCAAATAGCGGCAACTGACAAAAAGCTTAGTAATTCACTGACTTAATCCCAGTAATCACCCTGGAAATAGCTTACACGTACAAAAAAATAAATTTTCGCATTTTTGCCACAAAGCTATTAAATTTCTCGGCTGCACATGATAGCTCTTGAGTAAATAGCGACACGTTCATTTACCCGGAAAGCGTTTCAAGGAAGGCAGCATTTTTGTACGGAAGGTGACGCCCTCGGTTGGCAAAAGCGACAGCAAGACAAATCAATCGCATTAGCGGCGCTTTCGGCGGCCATATTGTCCAACCCAGTCGCCTATGCTATTTTTCATACAAGATCTGGCCGTTTTGTAGTAGAACCGTAGTACGAATCGCGTTTTTTTGTCATACTTCCACGCAAGGGCCGTTTGCGCATCTCTGCGCATGCTCTCTTGAGGGAAATGCCGCCATATTGAAACCACCGGTTTATTTTAACCAATGGAATACCCCTAACTATCTTCTATTTCTATTGAAGAAAACCTTTCCAGAACGTAAAAACGACTCTATGCATTTAAGTAGGTTATTTAAAAATGCCGTATCCGTATTTAACCCTGATAAACCCGGGATAAACCTGCATAAAGGTTTAGAACTTGAGAAGGGCGTTTGGGTTAGCTCCGGCGTTTCGCTCAAGCAAAAGCAAATCTTGAGAGCGGCGAATCACGGGCAGGTCATAAATGACGTCACGTGCGAAGGAGAAATCCGCCACGTTAACAAAAAATGTATTATCATGGTATGAAGTATTTTAAAACAATATCTCGTAGCTATTTATCATAAATTGAATACTTAAATTTCTGCTTTTCTTCCACTCTTACTGTTGAACAACGACCACGAAAATGCCGAAACTGTCGGCTTGTTTGTGGTGGGACACGGAGTCAGCCTGGAGCGTTAGTTGCAAATCCCAATCATCTCAACTCTAATCCTGTGGTTCAGGGTAGATTACTATGGGTAATGCCACTTTTCTGATAACGTGGGGGAAAATAAGTTAATACGTTACGACATTAAACGGACATGGCAAAGTCAATCACACTGTCGCGTGAAAACGATCTCCTAGCGTTTCTTCCAGGTTTTAGCAGCGTAACTACGAGGCAGAGGAGGCAGCTGCCTCCGGACCCACCGACTTTGAGGGGGGCCCCCCTCACTGGTCCCAATTCAAGTTTAATTTTTTAACCGAAACGTATTAGAAAGTAAGTTATTGCTATAGTTCCGTCTTGTGTGACAAAACCTTAATTGTTATTATTTTGTGAAGGGGGGGCGGCGCCCGCATCTGGACTCGTGCTTTATGTGGCAAAAAACTGCATTTTTTTTGTGAAGCGTCTCCACTAGGCTCTCGCCTTGTATAGTAAAAACTATTTTTTCTCCTTTGAAGGTGGGATTTCACCTTGTGTGGCAAAATTTGCAATTTTTTTTTAATGGGGGAGGGGCGGCACCCACTGGGATCTTGCCTTGTGTGGCAAAACTGCAGTTGTTTTTTATGAAGGGCGGCAGCCTCTACTGGGCTCTCACCTTGTGTAGCAATAACTATATTTTTTCATGAAGGGGGCCCCTCCACTGCACTCACGCCTCCGGGTCCCAATTTTGAAGTTACGCCTCTGGCAGGTATTATTTCGATAGGAGATGATACAAGAATACGGTGTATCCTGGTTCATTACTTTTTTTTTTCTGTGTTGTATACGCTGTCGATTTTTTTTTGCAATTTCTAAAGTAACTGACGTCACGAAATAATCCTATTATTAACACTAATTAAATTTATTAGAAAGTTTTGTCATCCTGTTTACACGGTTTTCAACGTCTTTCATCGAACTAATGGACGACCCCGAAAACACCCTCCAGCAACATGGTTGGGAATTAAAGTTGAGGAGTGGGAAGTAACAGATCCTATTTATAGCCAGATTATTGTATCATGTAGGACGTTGTCCATTAGCCGATCACCAAGAACTAAAATAGAAACGAAAAAAAACCGGACCTCACAAAGTTACTGTTCCCTAATTGAAAGAAAAACAAGCGGCGGCGGCGAGTACCTAGTCGCAACCGGTTTTCTGTACACTTCCACCACTTTCGGGCCACTTTCGCTTCATAATTCCAATTTTCTTTTTATTCGTTTTGATTAATTTTGGGACTCTGAATCTAAGGGTGAAAATCATTTGTCTCTATCTGGTACCGTTCCATAGAAGATGGGCGCACCTGTCAGCCACTTCCGGCCACTTGCGGGTCACTTCTCCTTCATACTTCCGGTTTTAAAAAAAATATTCTAACTATTTTTTGGACGCTGAACCTAATGGTGAAATCCGTTTGTCTCTATCTGGTACCAGTCAAAAGATGATGGGCTCAATTGCCGGCCACTTCCGGTCACTTGCGGTCAACTTTTGCTTCAGTCTTCCGGTCATTATTATTCGGTTTAGCTAGTTTGTTGACGCTGAATCTAATGGTGGAAAACGTTTTGTTTCTATCTGGTACCATTGACTCAAATCCTTCCCCCCCCCCACTGCCAATGATCCCCTCTCTCTTTGCGTTCATGTTCATACTGGCGGCTAACTCAAGGCAAACTCGAAGCTGACCCTTCGACAAGCATGTTGTCCTGAAAAGCTTTCCCGCAATGCTTTCTCTCCTACCAGACGCGCGGTGCCGTTGCTGACGCAGGTGCTTGCTACCTTTGGAGTAATTTTATAATTATGGGACGTATCCCAGTCGTGGGATTCGAACCAGTATTCTCCTGGTCTGGAGAAGACGATGCTAACACTAGGCTGTACTTGCACCATTTGCGCAGGGTCCCCGAGAACCCTTCAAAAAGCTGAGACTCTGTACTTTGATCAAGAAATCTACGATGTCGAATGGATGGCTTTTGCGATAGAGTGTTAATGATATGATCATTTTTTTTTCTTTTTAGGGAACAAAACCTCCGCGATAAATTTAACGGAAAGTAGACCCAGTTAAACTTTAAAAAATCATCGATGCTACACTTAAACTTGCAGCCTAATTGAGCGCAAAAACAGTGATGTGTTTTAGTGAATATGAGCAGCAGCCTAGTTCACGGGTAAAGTGGAAAATAATTGACGGGCCATTAATCACGTCGTACGATGGCGTCCATTAACAAGCAATAAAGCCGGGGAAAGCGCCAACGGAAATGGACGACGATAAACGGCTGACAAAAAGGAACGGGAAAAAAACCTGATGAAAGTATAGTGGGACAAACACGATAGGAGAAAATACTAAAAGTGATTAGCGTCAAAGAAACTGTTTCCGGAAAACCAGATACAGTTGCATAAAAAAATTTATCGAAGTTACATTTAAACTAACCGAAAGCAAAAAAATCACAAGCATAATATAAGCTTGCCATATAGTATAACATAAAGCTGCTATAAGCCTAATATTAGACTGATATAACCCTAAACATAAGGGTAATGTAAAGCCTAATATAAGCCTAATTTAATGCAAAAAACTGTCAGCATAATATAAGCCTAACATATAAGCTATACGCCTAAGCCATAAGTATAACGTAAGCCAGCTATAAGCCTAATATTAGCCTGATATAAGTCTAATTTTAGCCTGATATAAGTCTAATACAAAGCCTAATATAACCTAATTGAATTCCAAAAAATATAAGCCATAGCCATAAGCCTGTTATAAGTAAATCATAAGCCTGATAGAAGCCTAATATAAAGCCTTGTATAGGCCTAATTTAATGCAAAAAATATAAGGCTAAAAAAAGGGGGAAGGAGAGGGAGGAGCGCGAGATGGAGGGGTTTGAATAAATGTTCCTCCACTCAACGAGATGATGCCACGTATGTGTAGTAAGTCCTATATTAGAAGTATATTACAAGTTCCTACCTTCGACACACATGAGCTTGTGAAGACTCCGTTGGGAGTGTGCGAGGAGTGTTGGACACTCTTAGGCGATATGGCAACGTTCGACGGATTACGACACCGAACTCTTCTAAGTTTTGAACTACAAATTGCATTCTTCATGTACGGAATTTTAATTTTAAATCCTGAATTTCACGTGGTGGTGGCTCAGTCGGCAAATTTGTTCGTAATCAATCTAAGGCTCTGATGCTGCGTTGAGGCTAGGCAACGGTCCAATTTTTATTTCCTTTCTTTTTTTTTTTCTAGTTCTATTTCTATTTTTCTTTTCCTATTTTTTAATTTAAATTTTCCAGGATGTAAATTAAAGGGGCAAGTGAGGCTCCTGATTTGGCCAAACGTTGCTTCCAATGGAAGGAAGGAAGAGGATGACTGAAGGAAATGGAAGGAATGAAGGGAAGGGCACGTCAACGTGTTGGGTATTGGCGCCTATACTTCTACAAATCTTCGACAAAACGTTGCGTTTCACAATACCGATAATAGATGTTGCTAATGATCCCCCTCTTACTGATTATCGCTTCTATTATATTCTTCCATGTTCATATTCATGCTGTGGTGGAAATATCAGCCCAACATGTGACTCAAATCCCCCCCCCCCCCAGCAGCTAAGATCCTCCTATTCCAATGATCACTTCTATTGTATTCTACCAGCTATGTTTATATTCATGCTGGCGGGAAAAAAATAAGGCTCATGGGGGTCTTGAAGCCACTCCTTCGAGAAGAATGCTGTCCTGAAAAGCTTTCCCCATTGCTTTCCCTCCTACCAGATAGAACTAATCTCATACTACCTCAAACGCAATATTAAAACATGTGCGATACACCGCTTCACTTAAAACAATGCAAGAATCATGACAAATCATAATTCTGGAGTTTGCTCATTGCACGATCTGCCTTCCGCCGTTCATTCATAAACTCGTAAGGTGGGCTACTCCAAAGCTCCACAACCCGAATGCGAAAGAAATTTACGTTAATGTGAGTAACCTTCTTAATCATTAATATCAACCGATGTCATCTGGTGATGCATGTGCCTCATAGTTCAGAAAATATAGAAGCATCAACATCAAAAATGCCATTAATGATACACTAAGTCAATATTAGGACAGCCTCGAGACGTGTTGATTCAAGCGTCTCAAGTCCCGAAGTTTTCGAACATCCTGATGCAACTGGGCAGGTGTACAGGGAGGCCTCTTTAAAACGCACAACCTGAAATATTTTTTAGTTCAAACTTTTTCTAATGTCTAGTGGGGAAAAAAAGGTAAAATAGGGACCAATTAAAAATTAAAAATTCAGTTATGAGCTTAAAAAGTAGGACGTTTTGAAATTTTTGAAAAATAAACAAATAAACTAGAAAATAATCAAGTTTTGTTGGTTTATTTTTACGTGGGAGCGTCGTCATTGCTGAAAAAAATTTAAGTATTTAATTTTTTTGTTTAATTTCGAAATTAGGACCCACTTTTCGCTACTCAGAAATGGATTTTGGGTCCAGGAAATAGTTTCTTGTTTTCATTTTTTTTTAAGAACTCAACTTAAAAAAAAAATGTTCGGGTCGCGCATTTTCTGTGGGCCATTAATTAGTCTGTAAAACAGGCCTACACGAGACTCAGTTTTACCAGTATTCCACCCGATGTACAGTGGTAAAGTAACTACGAAGGATACGAAGTGAACACTTCTTGAAAAACATGATCCTTTCCCCCCACACCGAAATGGGCCGCGTTACAAGCAAAGATAATGCAAACGAGAAAACTATGGAAACGAGGCATTTAAACCATGCGCAATGGCTGTTTGCCGTGACGTCACCATGAGTTAGCCAATGACGAACGAGAACAACGGCTGTTTGGCCGTCTGATTGGACTAGCCCAGTCACGTGATATGCACGTCACAGCAAACAGCTATGGCGTGTGGTATAAAAGTAACCTTATTATTTAGGTTTATTAAACCGTCCAAGATTAAACTGAAGCGAGGTCAAAACAAAAAAGAATAAAAAATAAACCTTCCTGTAAAGCCACGTAAAAAAAATTGTTTCTTCGGCCAAAAAAATTCCCAAAGAAGATGAGGCATGCGGGTTTTATTTATTTATTTTTTTTTATTTACTGAAAATGGTGATGCGGGCTTAGGGTACCTACGTTTGTCTGAGCGCAGAAGGGCCAAACAGCTCTTTTATGGTCAATATACAGTCATATTCTACTAAGAAATTTCCAACTCTATAATTTGTAAAGGGACGTGAATCCTTCCGGATCGTGCGACCCGTTGAGACTAGCGTTTGCAACATTAAGGGTGCGTTTACGCAACAAGTCATCCTCGCTCGCTTAATGCTATTTGCTAGTCAACCGTTATTTATTTACGATTAGTTTCCCGTTGCTACTAAATGAATGCGGTAATAGATAACAAATTGTACGTATTATAAATTACAACACGGATAAAGAACAAAGTGTTACAGTAATTTTAAACATTGCCACTGTAAGATTGTTGTCATTTCACGCTATTTCAAAATTTGCTATTCTCCCTCAAAGTACAGCTTCCAGCAATGATCAAACGTTGGTAGAATAAATAGCTTCTCGCAGCGAGAATTCAAAATCCAACATGGCGCCCATTTCGTGGCTATCGAATCGAAGACAAACCATCGAATGCCGGCATACAAAAAAATAGTCCGTCGTATTGTACTGCAGTAAAAATTGTTTTCTTGTTGTCATAAATCGACGCTCAAATGTTGCAAGCATCGTACGCCGTGTCACAAGGCACCAGGAGATGATTTGCGTCTGCGTCGTTGCCATGGTTACTAATACGCACAGACAACTCGAAAGCCACATACTCCGGTAAAGGCGAGAAGCAGCCATCAGATTTAGTATTGATCAAGTATAAGCTAGTGAGCGAGAAAACTGTCGTTGCGTAAACGAGCCCTTACGCGGGTTAGAGATAATGTTAGAGAAAAAAAAACACGAAAATGAATGTGTTGGCAACATTTACATACGTTTGAACTAATGTTACAAAACTGAGTCATACAGGTAAGCCAACAGAGATGCATGTACCTTTAACATGATTTAAGGAATTTTAGGATGTAGGTTTTTGTGGATCCTTTATTGGCGTTCGACGATGGTAAAATGGAGCTCATGAATCACTGCCATTTGTCCAAAATCGCCATTCTAGTAGACAGATTTGATAACGCTTGAAAGGTATTTTTTTTTTTGTGTGTGTGTTGGAAAAATGGAGAAAAAAATAGTCAGATTTGGAACGTTTCCTACGATCTTAAAGCTTTTGATGCTAAAGTAACGACTACAGCATGGAGTCTGCAACACTGGCCAGTGTGAGCGATTTAATGCGCACTCTTGAAAGAGCGACGTTCGAGAACGTGTGGGTTTTGCATCGTTCGAGGGGGCATCGCCCTGAGGATGAACGTTCTTCGCCTCTGAGGATTGCGCTCTGCGTTCGTTGCGTTTATTCTCTGTGGGCGGGGGTGGGGGTCAGGGGGGGGGGGGGGGCGGGTTGAGGCTTAACGGCGCGTCGACAGTGAGGTCATTAGCGCCAATCTCAGCCTCAGTGTAGTGCTGCTCAGCCGCATCGGTACCTTCTTTCACAATCTTGTTATCGCTTGTGCCCCCTCTCTTTGTTTCAGCTGTATTTGTTTTATACCCTTTGCCTAAATCAAGCACCATTTGGCAAAGTATGGGCGCAAATAAATATATTGTTTTGACGTGCCGTATCTTTCATATCCTTCTTTCCTTCTACCAAAAGTGTGCATTTATTCGCGTACACCACCCCCGCTGTTGCAATATACATGCCTTCAATTCCTTATCACCAATCGTTATTTTCACGTGGAAACGATACTGCTCCAAAACAGCAAAAATATCTTTTAAAAATCGCCATATCATCAATAAGATGATGAACGAAAATGAGCGAGGAAAATTGCTGAAATAAACAAACAAACAAAAAACACGAATGTGGGAGGTGTGTGTAGGCCATGTGCGTAAATGTTTCCCATTAAACGTAGCTTTATCAAAAATACATTAATCCATAACCTAAAAACAACGAACCAAATCCATAATCCTTTACTAAGACGTTGAATTTTGGGGACGTTGCACTCTAGTTTGGTCCTCATTGTATTGAATGCTACAATTTCAGCAAAGCAATAAAAAAACCGTATCTTCCCCTCTATGATGAGCAATGGTTTAAAACGGTTGTCATGGTTTAATTTCTGTTACGTTTCTAATGGTTTGATCACAGCAGTAAGAGACCGGTCAAAAATTTCGACGACCTCCCCTTTCGAGACAAATTTTGACCCCCCCCTAACCGGGCCAAAATGTGCCCCCCCCCCCAAAAAAAAAAAGAAAATTCGCTCTTCGTATGCCTATTGATGCTGTCTGCAGATGATTTCCTGTTGCCAAGATTAGTGCTGTCGCCAAATTAAGGAAGCACTCCGCACCGATAAGTAACCACTAGGTATAAGGTAAACGTGCATCGCATGACAAGATTTAGGTTAGGGGTTTGAATAATATCTCTGTAATGTGTGGTGCAGTGGCAACCCGGACCACTGCACTGTGACTGAGGTTGGCGCTAATGACCAAGCTGTCGACGCTCCATTAAGCCTCATTCCCCCCCCCCCCCACGTGCATCGTGTTTAACAAATGCATCGTGGTTAAAAAATGTTCTGTAAAGCACCGATGTTCCTTACACCCATCTTGTGTCAAGTTGCATACAAATTAGTGATGAAGACACGGGTTGCTTGTATGCCCACATCCGTTAACACAGTCACAACCTGATAGGCAGACGAAGCCAAGAAACGAGGGGGCAAGGCTTTTCTACAGAGTTTATTGGAAACAAAAACTATACTTGTGGTGTTGGTACAACTAGCTTCAAAACCTTGTAAATTCACATCATGGGGCGGGCTAGGAGGGGGGGGGGTGCACAAGCTGAGGCGTATTTAGAAATTTTGCTTGTGAAAGTGCCATTTTTTAGGTCCAAAAATGACTTCTTCTTCCAGTTTGGTAATTTTTTTGTGTGACCTCTCCTCTTGACGGAACCTGAAAAATGTATGACCCTTCCTTGAGAGGGTCCAAACAATTCATTACCCCCACGATTTGCCCCATCCCACCTCGGCTAAATATAATGAGGTCCTTAAGGTTTCACGTGGCCTAAACACTACACTGACTTTACCCTGTAAAACCCTGTAAAGCAACACTTGAATCGTGTTCTTTTTCTATTTTTACTTCGCTTCAGTTAAACTGCATCAGAGTTATTGAATGGAAAAAATACTACTGTGTTCCAGCCCAAACTAATGAGAGATGATAAACAATTATAGGTTTTCCGTTGTATTTAGGTGAGATTTAATTTTTTTCTTTATTGTATTGAAGCTTTTAAATTGGATTTTAGTGCTTTAGAATGAGAAAAATAAATAAATGTTACCCTACCATGCAGGTACTACTGACCAGGTCGAAGGATTACGGCGTCGCTTTACCTACACGCCCAGTGTGGACGACCGATTCATATACCGGGCAGGTTTCTCTTAAATTGCGTAGATTATGGTCCAACCTCTTTTGGATATATTCTTTACTGAATAACCCTATTGACTTCGAGTACCAGAGTTCTTTGAGTTCCGAGCTGACAGTAGGGTACAGGGCCATTCTTTGAAACTATTCCACGCGCCATGGCTGTTTGCTGTGACGTGCATATCACGTGACTGGGCTAGTCCAATCAGATGGCCAAACAGCCGTTGTTTTCGTTCGTCATTGGCTAACTCACGGCAAACAGCCATTGCGCATGGTTTAGCTGTCTTGAGTTCCAAAGGGGATTTAAGTAAATGTGTCTCTGCTGATAGAGTTGCACTGGTATGGAATGGACTACCGTCTGAGGGTGTGAAGTCTGCGACTTTTAGATATTTTCAAGAAACAAGTGAGGAAGTAAAACCTTTTAAAGTTTCTTCTTGATGGAACTTTTTAATTTATTGCCTTTCTTTTGTTTTGTTATTAAAGGCGTCAGTAGCCATTCACAGTGATTCTGCCAGTAGCTTTTGAGTTTTCATACCAATAAACATAATATCATCATTATTACACCAAAGCTTTATCGATTAAAGCAACTTTTTAATGGTGACAATAAAAAAAATTGTCTTCGTGCACAGTTGTGTATTATAATGATTTGAGAATGTTATTAAAATATTACAGTGTTCAGAATAAAGTTTTTCTTAACTATTTAAAGCAGGTGATAGTAGAAAAAGTCAGATTTTTATAAAGAATTGTGAATATTAAATAGGCATATAATATAGTTACGAGATTACATACAAACATAAAAACTACTTTGTAATCTTAAACAGGTGGATAAGTTAACCATGAATAGTCCAAGAGTTAACTTACAGCTGAAAATTTCATTATTAAATACTTTGTATGGTAAAAGAAATATAAATCATTATTTACATGCTGTGTTCAAAACTTTGCCAAGATAATTTTTTTTTAACCATTTGCGAAATTGGTTTTCGGCAAGACATAAAACATGATACTTACACTTTTTTGTGATAGTTATTTATTTTTTACTAAGTGTTCAGTTTATTCATGGTTTATACTATATTTTTGGTATACACATTTACTTCCTTCAGAACGTAACATTTTCTTTGTGTTGTACTGTCAACAGACAAGTACTCACATGTGCTTCTTGCGCACATTTCCTTAATTTATCACAATAATTAATAATAAAAAAAAACATATATTATTATTATTATAACCTTCTGAGGTAACCCTGTATTCGCCTATTTATACACTTTTTTGCCACGCCAACCTAGGGTAAACCTCAGAAATTCCAAACCTATTATTCATCTGTGTGGGTAACAAAGTGTATGAACGCAAAGTGAAACTACGCATGAATAAATTTAACCTAAGAGTGATTCATAACTTAATACTCGTCGCAGCTTTGATGTTGTATTGCCATGTGACTTAACCGGAATTACCTAAGACGTCGTTAAAGTGAAGTCTTCGATCACTGGAGCCTCACCAACAAGGCCAACAGTTCCAGATAATTCTAAAGCTGCCATTTTTAAAAACCGTATTTACTCGCCTAGCCTACGAGCGTGCACAATGCGTAAGGCAAGCATCGAATTGGAAATGCGCCAATTTCGCCCAAATACTAAAACCGCATACTGCACGCAATAACTGCAAAGTGAGGATTTAATTTCGGCAAATCCATCGTACACTAATCGGAAACACTGACAATTTCACCGCCACCATTCATTCGGTGATTGACTCTCACATCGCGAGCGTGTTGACCCTCGCGCACAGCCCGCGTGCAGATTTGACGAGCAAGGTGGGCTTCCCAACAAGACACACAACCACCTTAATCCCCAACGCACCACACCCCCTCGCCCCACGTGCAGGGCGATTCTACAGATAGGAGAGGAGCCTGAAAACGTGGGTGTACGAGCATCAATCCAGACACACGAAAGATGAATCTCTACTCACCCGAACTGGTCGCCGCCCTTCACTGGCTGTTGCTAGGCCTAGCTTCCGTAGCCGTGGCGATGAGTTTTAGGTGGCTGTTCGGGGGCGACATGGTGGGGGGTCCCGTGGTCCACCACTCCAGATTTTGGCTTGTTGTTGCGCGTTTGTCCGGTAGAGCAAAGGTCGTGGGGTGGTCCTGCCCGACCCCGCTAGTCAAGCGTCTCCCCAGCATCCGCTAGAAGAGATGCTGCATAGAGAGAAGAAAGCGAGAAAACGTGCAACCGTTTCCGAATCGATCCTCGTGTCGGCTCGGCGTGCGCTCGGCTCTTGCCGGAGAAAGGCGATGATTGCCGAACGGGGCGGCATCTGTCGTTGAAGGGCGCTACTGCACGGGAGGATGGCTCAATGTGGTGGGATGAGCAGGATGGAGGAGGGAGGATGCCGGACGCTTCTTTGCAGGAAGGACGATTAATACGAAGAAAAAAAATAAAAAATAAAAAATTTAAGAACTAAAAAATAAAATGGAGCCAAGCTGAAATTAGTTGAAAATGTCAAGTCAGCGTTTTGTTCGTGAAAAAACAGCTGCCAATTACAATACGGAAATTAGTAATTACACTGCGGAAAATTAACGTTTCGTTCAGAGGACCGGTATTTTCCAAAAGAAAAGTCACGAATGGTAGTTTTTCTTACTAGGAAAGAAATTCATGTTAACTCTTAATTTTTCCATAAGGTAAAATTATTTCTTTGGAAATTAATTTTCTGGACGTATTTCAATGCGAAAAAAAACCTACGTTGATAGTAAAGTCAACTACGAAAATTGATAAATACGTAGGCAGGGCTGTAAGCGACTCCCCCATCCCTCCCCCCAGTTGTCCAAGAAGACATAAAGTTGGGGGGAAAACTATTTGTGGAGTAGGATAAACTCATGATATACATTGCCAATAATATCCACTACCAAAAATACTGGTTAAATATAATAGTCATTCGTTCAGTTGGATAGTAAATACGATGGAAAGCCTACGGCTCAACAAGAGTGACATAATACAGATGCAAACCTATTTACGTTGCCTTTTGGTCTTATGGTTTCAAAGGTCGTGGGTTCGATTCCCCGCTCTGGCAGTCTGACATTTAGGTACGAAAGGCAACGTAAATAGGTTTGCATCTGTGTTTATTGGATAGTGAGGTTTAAAATTTGGTGCATGTTCGCCCCACCCCATTTTGTTTACACAACATTGGCGTAAAGTTGCTGCCCCCGATCGCATGTGGTCACTTTCCCGCTGGCCTTCTATGCGTGCTAGTAAGCGATGAGTTCGGCCAGTTTGTTGGATTGTGGTCTCGGTGTATTGATTGGGATAAGGCCGGTTCAGGCCCATCCATAGCGGGGAGAAAAAAAGAAGCCCTTCGGGGAAAATTTGCATAGCTGTAAACTAAAAATGAGTTGACGCTATTTTGTAATAGTATTTCTGGTAGCCTACCACCAACACGATTTCAAAAGGAGTCTTATGAGTAGCCAAAACCCCGTGAGATTATAGCCTGCAAATGGAGAGTGCGCAATGTTTATGTCTCTCTGATGAATTTTTTTGCAGTGATAAGTAATTAGTATTCCTTCCATAGTTGCCGCTTTTGTCTGTGTCATGTTGAATCACATTTTCACTGGCTTGATCCAGTGTATCTGGGCCACATAAGAAGCCGTACCACACGCGTTAGGTCATTCAATAAGCCTTAATGGCTCTGGCCGTGCTTAGTGAACCCAAACGACGCGATTTTTACTTATGGCTGTCCAACGCTGATTTTCGTTCAATTAGCTCACTCAATCAGCGCACTCCCCTCACCCTTCAGTCGCCAAATGACTCCAGTCTTACTCTTATGACTACTTTTTTTCGTTTTTTAAAGGGGTACATTGCGATTATAATCTCTGCTAAAGTAACCCCCTCCCCTTTCTCTTCCTTTCTTCATGTCCCCTCACCTCTTCTGCTCTCCCCTCCCTCCCTTGCCACATTCCTCCCATTATTGTTAGATTTAGATTAGGGGTTTGAATAATATCTCTGTAATGTGTGGTCCAGTGGCAACCCGGACCACTGCACTGTGACTGAGGTTGACGCTAATGACCAAGCTGTCGACGCGCCATGAAGCCTCGTCTCTCCCCCCCCCCCCCATTATTGTTCAACGGGATAAGTTAACTGGACTTTTACGACGAGATTTTGGCGCAGTTCTGGAAAATTCACGATAAAACTATTTCATTTTACCCATCTACAAGCAACTGTTTAGACGAAAATTTGAAATTCATAGCAGGTGCACCAAAAATTGTTAAGCAACCTAGCAAAGACATAACCGTCAGAGAGTGAAAGAGAGGGCGGGTTATCTGTGGGTATGGCTTGGCGTTTTGCTGTAAAGTTGTAGAGTAAGACTTACCTTTAAGGGACTAGAGGCGTTTGTAGCACTTGGGCTGCATAATCTCCTGTAAGTTACAATAAATAAAAAAGTAAATAAATAAATAAGATATAACACGTGGTCGAAGAATGAAAAAAAACAAACATTACTTCTAATTTATTGTAATGATGAAAAAACACCTTGAAAGGCCACCATGCTCCTTCAGCAGCTATGAGAACTATTCTGGCCAATTCTGGACAATCTTTTAGGATAATTTAGGGCACTTCTAACCGAGCTGAATGCTTTTGTTTTAGACATACAGCAAAGGATATTCATAGCCAAGGACTTGGTCAAGCTGCCTCTTCTTAACGCGGAATAATAAATTCAAACGGAAGCTACCTTAGCGAACAAGCTAACCGCAAGCAGACTGACTTAGTGTATTGAGTTAACAATCTTGTACCTTACACAGTTCTTTATTCAACAACCTCGGAAAGGCAATGCGACTGTGTAGTGAAACAATGTTGACGTTGTATTCTCAGAAAACGTAACCAAAGTAAATTTACTTTACGTTTGTAGTCAGGGCTCGAAATAATGAGGCGTGCGATGGATATCGCTACTTACTAACTTTGCGGGCAGAGTACTAGTGTGGTTATGCTAATGCTGGACTGGTGTTCATATATCAATTCGTCGACTGGAGAGGTTTTTGCATTAGTTACCAAGTTATAGTTTTATAGTTCTTTAACTTAATGTTTGGTGCTTTAGTGCTAAGCACGGTTTCTTGAAATTTATGGCTTTAAATTTTAATTTATTACGATAACGATCTCTTCACTCGGCTCGTTACGTAATCTACATTATAATCCTGGATGCAGGCTAAAAGGAAGGCTAAAGCAAAAGGGAAAGCTAAAAGGAAAACCACTTCTCCCTTCCTCACTCCCGCATTGAAAATGTACTCTCCCACTCTACGTGTATGGAAACAGGAGGCAGGCATGAGTGGTCGATCAACTCAATAAAGGTTCAATCTGACAAGTCGTCGGGCGGAATAATCACTTCTCCCCTCTTCGCGCCTGCATTGCAAATGTACTCTCCCATTCTGCCTGCATTGAAAGAGGAGGCAGAAATGAGTAGGCAATCAATCCTACAAGTCGTACGGGAAATGTGTCCGTAAACTTAATTCATGACCGGCCCCGTGCGTAGCGCGGGCTTCCTCTAG
Source organism: Lithobius niger (assembly GCA_023313725.1). Taxonomy (NCBI): domain Eukaryota; kingdom Metazoa; phylum Arthropoda; class Chilopoda; order Lithobiomorpha; family Lithobiidae; genus Lithobius; species Lithobius niger. The sequence goes on from JAHWFP010228404.1 coordinate 17,696, forward strand.
TTCAAACATAATAAAGCTAGTGATACTCATCGAAGGCTACTATGCTGGTACGAATGGAACTTGTGTATCAAATAAGTTTGTTGACGGTTAATATGTAACTTGTTTGCTGTTGAACGTTTTCATGATTCATATTTTCACATTTTCATGATTCATATTTTCACTTTTTCACGATTCATATTTTAAAGGTAAGGCGGTAATATTGCCTTGATTGTTGCCCTTACATGCTTGTTCTGATGTTAATTCCAGGAGCTGCAAAGCGGTAATAATGCTAAATGTTGTAAGTAACTCACATGTATCGCTGCTTTAAAATGCACGGATAAGTATCCGGTAGTTTTCTGGCGGTTTGTGTGTAATTACTCTGTAATTATTGAGTCTGTAAACTTAATAATGGTTGATTCTAAGTGTGCTTGTATTACAGACCACTTAGAGTCGGTATAATTTGAATCTATATTCGCCTTATCAAAATAAGCGGACGTTATATTTGAATAATTGTTTGTTTACGTTTCGTGCCCTTAATAGGCTAGAAGCTATATTGTAATCCCGTAGAAACATTTAGGTTCACAGGGTTAGACTTTTACAACGAGTTATATGCATGCATAGCTTTCATTTTTGATTAGTCACATGTTTTGGATCATGTCGGTTTAGCCGGCATTTTAAAAACAAAGATGTCTACCATTATATCCATAAAATTGCTTGGAACTCTCGAAAATATCCTACATTGGTGCAACTGACAGCAGTCCATTCCCATTTAGTACCCTACATAATGCGCATCTTTTTGGGTAACGTAGTTCTATTGCCGCCTTTTTGAAAACAAATATGGCTCCCATTGTCCTAAAAAGGTGTGAAAATCGTGAATTAACCATCTGTAACTAACGGCAATAAGGTACTGTTAAGTGTTTAACTTGATATCCAAATTAAATACTTAATGACTTGGACTTGGCCACCATATTCAAACCAAGATGGCCACCACCACATACGTAAAACT
>JAHWFP010228404.1:18909-32748 GCA_023313725.1 Lithobius niger
TTTTATATCTCAACATCGATAAATTGCCAAGAGAGAAGTAATCCCACAGTTTCCAACAATGGGTCCTGGGGGACGGGGGATTTAGTAAGGAGCAACTGTAACTTTGGGGAGAGGGTGGAAAAATACTGTTGTCTTAATTTACAAAAACACAACGTAACCAGAGTTTGGTTTTGGGGCAAGGGACACTAATCACTACACATGGGGGTGGAGGAGGGGGGGCTACTGAATCCACAAGGACCAGATGATGAAAAATTTTGCCCGCAAACAATTCGTAACTGTGCTGTATGGCCCTCAGTTTGAAGAGTTTGGGGATACTGAATCAATGCCTTCACCTTCAACAAGCAATGATAAACTGATTCTTTTTTTTTTATACAAGAAACCAGTCTTACTGAAACGATAAGTGTATATATTTGGGGTGAGATTGGTTCTGTAGAATCCTTCTGTCTCCGGACACGTCAGGGGCCAAAATTTCAATTCACGGATGGTGTGTGGAAGGCGCCGCCAATTTTTGCTCCCTCCATGGCTTAATGTTCTGTGGGATCGTACAAAATATGACGTCAAGGAAAAGGCGTGGATTCACAGAGTAAAAGTTTCGTACAAGGGGGAGGCTGGATTAGTAAAACTCTCAAGTCACACATACATTGGAATAACTATCAAAATGACGGGAGAGCCAGAAAAATTATCAGAAATGAGGATAAATTCGGACTAACTGCATGAATTTCACGAAACAAAATTACGCCGAATTATCTCAAATTGTTCCCCTCTTCTAACGAAGAGGGAGGGATTCGACGTTTGTGACATTTTCTAGAGGGGCGGGGGGGGGCCGGGTTGCAAAGGTTGTGACTGATGGAGAAAAGGAATCACAAAATGGCAAAATTTGCTTGACGTCATTTCCGCATGGCTTCCATTACTTTGCACTAAAATTTACGGTGGCGCCATCCAGTAGGATGTATACACGCTATTGATCTGACCCGTAAGAGAGCCAAAAATTACGAGATCATAACTCATCCCAATCAATATGCACTCATGCTGATAAGTGTATAAGGTTAGCCAATGTTTTCTAACTTATTCCTGTAGGAAGTTTGTTTACGTTTGCGGATTCCCGATATCGAGCTGCCGATATGAACACCCGATTGTATCTCCAGATCTCAACAATGATTGTAATACTCAAGACGAAGACTTTGTTTTTGATTATCATCCTTTGTTTTCAACAATAAAATACTGTTATATGTTTGATGTTGTGTGAGCAATCTATTGTAACCCCCACGCGCTGAACAAATGCCCGAATTTTTTGCTTTTGTCTTTTAGCTTTTAATATCACTCCCCTCCTGATCCTCCCAACGTATCCATTCCCGCATCAATCACCGTTTTCGGATGCCCTTTTTTAGGCTTTTTTATTTAGAATATTTTTCTCCCACCCTAACTTAACATCAACCCAGATTTAACCCATTCAAGCGTGAGCATCCCGACTCATTTAACGCATACTTTTTCTAATAATTACCATTTAAACTTAAATTCTATTCAACTTAAATCCAAAACAAGCCGAACGTTCATTCCTCCCACATCCTTTTGTGACCCGAACCCACAATTCAGGCGAGCCAATAAATCCACTATGATCTGAACCGCTTGTTGTGTAACTTCATTTCATCACATGTCACAGAAGCTTTGAGCATTAGGTTTTATATCGGAATGTCATCCCAATTTTGGCTACCTAAAACTCCCCATTTCCTCTTTTTGTCCACGTCAGTCGTGCTGTTAGCAGCTTTAAGTAAACCGAAGTAAAGCTCCCAACATATTTTGGTGCATCGGCCAATATTTTCTAACTTGTTCCTTGCATTTGTCGGATAACTCGCTGGACAGTAACTCAACCACTAGGCTAGTAAGTAAGGCTAGGCTGGTAAGTAACTTCCACTCCACTGCCAGATCACCAATCAAATCACCATGTAAGTTTTCGGATCGATAATTAGACACATTTCGCCTTTTCAGTTTTCCCAGCCTTTCATTGATGAAACCCGTACTGCGAGAAAAGCCGCAGGCGGCGTTAAGTCGATTGTTGTGGTTTGCGAGCAGCCTTATTATATCCACGCAGCCAAAGCGTACTGACCGCAATCCCAAACGCCATCTTCTTGTCATTTAATCGTTTACCGTATAGTTTAGCCTGAAGCCGAGTCATCAGGCTGCAATTTTACCGTCGACACAATAAGTTGCTCCAGTTTTTCATATTAAGAATCATATGGAAAAGCTTTAACTTTGTGTTAAGCTTGCAATCCCACCGTCGACGCAGTAAGTTGCTCCAGTTTTTCATATTAAGAATCATGTGGAAAAGCTTTAACTTTGTGTTAAGCTTGCAATCTTACCGTCGACGCAGTAAGTTGCTCCAGTTTTTCATATTAAGAATCATGTGGAAAAGCTTTAACTTTGTGTTTAAGTTTGCAATCTTACCGTCGCCGCAGTAAGTTGCTCCATTTTTTGCTATTAAGAATCATGTAGAAAAGCTTTATATTCGTGTTTAAGGTTGTTATCTTACATCGACACAGTAATTTGCTCTAGTTTTTCATATTAAGAAACATGTAGAAAGGTTTGTATTTAATGTTGCAATCTTACCATCGACACAGTAATTTGTTCCAGTATTTTATATTAAGAAGTTTGTGGAAAATCTTTAAGTTTGTGGTTTAAGGTTACAATATTACCGTGGACACAGTAAGTTATTCCAGTTCTTCGTATTAAGAAACATATAGGAACGATTTAATTTGTGTTTAAGGTTGCAATCTTACCATCGACACAGTAAGTTACTGCATTATTTCGTATTAAGAAGAGTGTATAAAGGCTATAAGTTTGTGTTAACACTCAGACTGCATTTCGAATTAAAACAATATTGTGCTAGTTCTAATTAGAATGAACGGGCGTAATTAGGCTCATTTGAAAGATGAAGATGTTCTTTTTCCAACAAGGCTAATAAAGTCACTTTATTGTGAGTCGAGACTCATCTATGGCTGTTTTTCAGCGCCGTGCTACCACACACAAAATGATTACAGTGCATGGTAAATTACGTAATGGCTGTAAATTACTCATTATAAATTCATTATAATTATAATTAATGGATCGCTAAATTCATAAAACTTTCATGAGTTACAATAATGTGAAAAAATTCACACAAACCAAAAATTCATAGACTTCTGCTTGCCGATTCACCCATGCTTACAAACAAGGACGAAGCTTTCGCGCCATATCTGGTAGTATAAGCATTTAATTTGACTTTATGCTTTCTTTCTTAAGTCTGTTATGGTCGAGAAACAACTCCGCGGTAAACAACGTTCAGTAAATATTGGTCGTAAAAGGGGTTTATTTGCTCAGAACATGCTCGACAGTTTACGCAAACGAAAACACAAAAGTGCTTTCGGTTTCTGCAATAAACTGTCGTCGCTTAAAATTTAAGACTTCACTCGAAAAGACTCGGTGCCAAGTACTTTGAATTCAGGGTCATTCGGAGTCTGTTTTCGGTTTGCGTTTACAAGTGTTTAACCTAATGGGTTACATGGATTGGATGAAGTGGGATGAATTGTTCAGGTAAGTGGGGGATTAGTGAGGGGAGAATCGGTGGTCTATATCTTGTTAAAAAACTTGGGGAAAACGTTGCAACAAAAAGTGGTTTTTACCAAAAATGCTCAACTTGAAGAGACGGAATGTCGCAACACCAGCAAATGCTCGTGACTGCACTTTGGGCTACCTTTGTTTTATTTGCTAATATACCTGCAAAACCTTGTATCAATAAATCAATCATCGTGTCTGAGTTGTTAGAGAGCTCAGCCTGGTTGCTGAAGGCTTGCGGATCTGGTCGAACCCCTGGAAAGGGGACCTCGGCAAATTTCCCGCCAGGACTGCCGGCCAGGGTAGTGTGAGAGGCTACCATGCTCCTTCAGCGGCTATGGGAACTATTCTGGCCAATTCTGGACAATCTTTCGGACCCTACGATGATCGGAGGTTTTCCGGATCGAATCCCCGGGTTGGCACCTCCCTTTACCAGATATTTCTTCTTCTCTAAAAGTCTGGTAATGTTCAAAATTGAGCCGGTTCAGCCATACAAGCATTAAGTTGCTTCGGCTGACTTAAGGCTCAAAGAAATTAATTATAAAAAAAAAAATCAGAAGGCTCCTACATGGCCACATGATAGAACTTCACAAATCATTGTGAAAGAATTAGTTGCAATACCTCGTAACTGCTATTTCTACTCTCAATGCGTGTGGCGATTATTCTCTGAATAACTCTCTTTATAAAACAACGAAGTTCAGTTTGAAGCCTTGCAATGATTTTTTTTTAATTGTTCACAGCATGCGTCCATCGGTCGGATAATAAATACAGACGTAAACCTATTTACGTTGCCTTTTGGACTTATATGTCAGACTTCCTGAGCGGGGAATCGAACCCACGACCTTTGATACCAAAGGCAAAGGTCCTGCCACTGAGCCTTACTGACACGGCCTTGAAACGGCCGTATGACAAGATTTAGATTAGGGGTTTGAATAATATCTCTGTAATGTGTGGTGCAGTGGCAACCCGGACCACTGCACTGTGACTGAGGTTGGCGCTAATGACCAAGCTGTCGACGCGCCATTAAGCCTCATCTCCCCCCCCCCCCTTGAAACGGCCTGACAATGACCGTGTCAGCATGGCTCAGCGGTAGGGCCTTGGCCTTTGGTTTCAAAGCTCGTGGGCTCGATTCCCGCTCAGGCAGTCTGACATATAAGTCCAAAAGCAGACGTAAGTAGGTTTGCATCTGTATTTATTTTACCCTTCTGAACCGATTGGCTTTTCGTCCTGTTTAATCTATCGGATGGATGCATCCACGCTCTGAACAATTACAATTCACTGCAAGGCTTCAAATTAAACTTCGTCCAATTAGTTTGTCCTGGAAAGCATTTAAAATGTGTGTGTTAAAAATTAGTTAAATTTTTTTTTTTACCAAATTTTGCTTTTTCGTTGGCATTGGTTTTAATTACTGCAAGACCTTTTTTATTACTGCTACTTAAACGTGTTTGGATGCTCCTGTAAAATGTATAATATGTTCCTTTTGAATTTGAACTTCCCTTAAATTAGGGCGGCTATACTATATCACACTTCGTGACGATTCTTCCGGAAGGGGCTGCGACTGGCGCTAAACCATGCTCCACGTCTATCTGCCGTAGCCATTGACGAATGAGAACAGTGGCTGTGTGGCCGTCTGATTGGACTAGCCCTATCACGTGATACGCGTCACGGCACGGCAGAGAGCAATGGCGCGTGGTATGGTTAATAAAACTTGTGTGTAGGATTCAGGTTTTACTTTCAAAGTAGCTGATGCGAGCTGACAGCCTATGATATACTTGCCATCAAATATGATTTTGCTGATAACCAATACCGATTTTGTCTAAATAATTTTTTTTTAATAATGGTCTTATCTAGAGTGGGTGAAAGATCCTTGCCAAACTATTATAGTGCTGCAACTGTTAACAACGAGGCTCTAATTCTTTCAGCAGCAACATATACACAAGAAATTATTAGTAAAAGTTTAATGCAACTCTATATGGACTAACTCAGAGTGCATATGAGATAGATTACATGGACATGGTTTTATAAAAATACAGTATATATCAACAGCATATGTAGTATAATATATCTTGCTCGCAGAAGTTGTCTAATCATGAATACTTGGTGACCATGTTGTTTATTAATTACCAGGTCAAACACTCAAAATTGGGCTGAATTAAATTTAGCAGTGGTAAAAAGAAAATACATTATAGAAAAAAAAACAGCCCACATAGCGTTACCATGGCATCTTCAAACGGCCGTAAAGCAGCTCACATTTAATTTACGCATTTGTTTTAGAATTTTTGAAAAGGTCACATCCGCGTTTCTTTCGGGTATGCGCCTAATTATATCCAGTTAAATTAATCAGGAAGGCTACTGCAGCTGTACGTTGACTTCGCGAGTTATGCACTAAAACTGAACGCAGCAGACAAGAACGGATTTTTGAAGCACAAGGGTGGATTTTACGTTTTACGTAATATATGAAAAGGACCTTTCTTGCAACGAATTTTCTGGTGAACATTGCGTTTAACAGGTACGTTATCGTTCTGACCTACGTTAATTTTCAGAAGTTAAAAGGAAACACGTGGTAGTTTGGCGGCCATTTTGTTTTAGCAAAAGTAGGGCCAATACTCAAGAATCGGTTGAGAACTGGTTTTAGTTGAATTCAGCATCTTAAAATTATGTTTACCCATGAGGTTCCAGACTCGGACTGGCCATAGTGCCATTGGGTTCTTCCCCCCCCCCCCCCCCAAAAAAAAAAAGTTTGTGTCCTATTTCGGATGGTTTTCTGGTTTGTGACTGTTCTTTTCAGGCACCCCCTCCCCCAATTTCCAGCCAAGAAAAAAACTATGAAAGTCCACCAAAAAAGGCGATCATTAAAATACAGAAGATGTTTTAAAAAAATTGGACACTGACCCCCAGAAATGACAGCCTGATATTCAAAGAAGCAAAAGCTTCCTGGACCCACCCTTGGACTTTGCATGGGGAGTTTACAGCACTTCCCCAGACCATCTAGTAAGTGTTGGTGGGTACATCACTATCAGATGTAAGTATGGTCGTGATAAAATCCATGGCGTTCCCCTGTCATTCCCCCAAATGGTACTGGCACCCTTTCCTCGCCAGTCCGACTCTGTATAAAGGTTCTCAAGCTTTACCTCAAAATGCACATCGAAGCTTATACAGGGTCTTTTTGCGGAAATCCTTCTAGAATACGGAAAGGTTTGTACCGGTCTATTACATACCCTTTACCTATTTAGAGTTACGGAATATCTTTCGATCATGTGGCAACTTAGCCTACGTCTTTTTGTAAGTAGATCGCTAAAGAGGAACGGTTGTAATTTATTACTAATTTTTATTTAATGCGTGTTTTTATTTTAATTTTATTTATTGTACTCTTTGCTGGTCTTGCACCGGGGTGCTGGTGGAATTACGAGTACACAAAGGATTATGGGAGAAATCGGGTTAAGCTCTAACGAGTTGAAGGCACGTATAGAAACCCGCAGTAAAAAGCGTAAATAAGGGCAAGACTCCCCAAGCTCAGAGCAGCCACGGCAATGCCACTGGCATTGAACAGTGATCGAGGCATTCCCCAGACCATCTAGTACCCGTTGGCAGGTACTCGTTGGTGGTGCAACAAATAACTGTCAACTAAGCAGGCAAATAGTATTTTGTAAAACTTTTATCCGAACAGTTATTTAAAACATAGAGGTTAATGAGAATATACACGTAAATTGTCGTTAATTGACTTCTGTTTCTTATGGTTAGATGGTTTTTTAATGGGAAATTTAGAATGAGTAAAAATTATAATACTGTATTCGAAGATTTTGAGGGGCAATGCAACGAACTTATAAAAAGTTATAGGAATTATTTTAGAAATTATTATTGGAATTGTAGGAAATTATAGGAATTAAATTATAGGTATTGTGGCACCAGAAAATGTGGTCATTATTATCAACAAGCTAATACAGTTGATAATGAATCACTTTTCTCATATACCGAGGGTAAACGGAACATTTGACTGACGTCGACTTGAACTTCCGTCAACTTTAACTAATGTCAACTTGAACTCGCGTCGGCTATACTTACATCGACTTGAACTCACTTCGCCTTGACCTTCCGTCGGGTTGAACTCCACCGGTTTGAACTCAATTTGACTTGAACTTACTATGCCTTCAACTTCCGTTGACTGAACTCACGTCGACTTGAAATTCGTCGACTTGATTTCATGTCGCATTGAGCTTACAGTGAGTGCAAATCGAACGTAAGTTCAAGTCAACATGAGTTCAAGTCGATGTCTTGAATTCACGTTGACTTGAACTTCCATCTACTTAAACTTACATCGACTTAAACTTACATCGATTTGTACTCAAATCGACTTGAAATCACATTGATTTGGCTTTTATGTCGACGTGAACCACACCTACTTGAACTTGCATCGACTTGAACTTACGGCGACTTGAACTGAGGTCGAATTGAATTTTAGTTTACTTGAACTCATATCAACTTGAATTCACGTCGCATTGAGCTTACAGCGGGTTCAAGTCATCATGAGTTCAAGTCGAGGTCTTGAAATCGTATCGACTTGAACTTACATCGACTTGAAGTCACATCGACTTGAACTCATGTTGATTTTGCTTTTACGTCGACTTGAACCGACGACAACTTGAACTCGCGTCGACTTGAACTTATGTCGATTTGAAGTCACTTCAACTTGAACTTACCTCAAGTTGAAATCTCATTGACTTGAGCTCACGACGACTTAAAACTCGCATCACTTTAGGAAAGAAGCGGAACCGGAACCGTCAAGTCGAAGTGAGTAAGAACGACGAGGCAACGTGAAAGCGATTTCTCTGTTTAATGCTTGTTAAATGCATCAACTGATTTATTTCACTTTCGCTGAGAAGTCTAAGCTCGATGACTCAGGAAAACACCTTCAAAATTAAGTAACTGACGTAAGAACTAAAAATAATCAAACTAAACGCTGTTTCTTACTGTGAATGCTGATTGAAATCGGGAGACTTGTCAGGTTTGACGTACTAATGCATGTAACGTTCCACGAATTTGCGGTTGAGTGAGACAGAGTAAATGGATTTACGTATCAGGTTGACGTCACATCTGCGATGTTTGCAACGCCACAGATTGGTAAATTGACAGTGATGTGCCGTATCTCTTTTCAATTTGTTGCCGATTGTTCCACAATGTGAGAAGGACGATTCCAAGAATTCCTATTTACAGTCTTCCAAGATAACAAGTTTACATGATTCGCTACAGTCGGTAGGTTAGCAATTCGATTTAGACTGAAAACGAGGAGACGTGGTATGCGAAATAAAATCACCTCTTGGCAGGCAAATGGATCACAACGCAATTTAATTTTCGGTCACATCTGCTGATCTTGGTCACAACAAAGACATAACAATTACATTAAAAAAAAAGGTAGACATAGTGTCAGCTCACTGATGATCCACCATCACAATGGACCACCAGTGAGCTGACACTATGTCTTGCTACATTTTTTAAAAATGTAATAGACGGTACCGGCCAATGAGCTTAGAGCATTTAAAAGACCCGAGCGGCAGATGTTAAGTGGAAGATACCACCATCATTTCGTTTGTGGTTTGCCGCATGAGGGAGGAAACCGGAGTACCCGGAGGAAACGCTCGTACAACGGGAGGGAAACAACCGGATAAAAACCCATACACTGCTCTTCACCAGGATCGAACCCGGGTCTGTAAGAAGTCAAAGATGTACAGCCGGGACCAAAACGCGTATCGAATCTGACGCCCGGTGCTCTCGGCTAAAGATTGTTAGATTTTTATTGTGATCAAGGTCAGCAATTATGACCGAAAATTGAATTGCGTTTGCTGATTTTATGTCCTGGGGGGGGGGGGGGGGTGGCGTTTGCCTGTCAGAAGGCAATTTTATTTCGTATACTACTGTCTCACAAATTAATTTGATTGCAGAGGATATATTGAACAATCATATGTGGTATCTTTTTATTGATATCATTCGTTTAGCTAAATGGGCTGTAGCCAGCACTATATTTCTAAAAGAATCGGAAGTCTTTAAGACCTATCGCGAGGGTGGAACGTGGCAATCCATAATTTAAATTTCTAAAAAGCATAGTTAAAAGGTTTTTTTTTTTCTGGATTATTAAAATGCTGTATGAAGTATTTATTAATTAATTAGTTTTTCTTTGTGAATACACCTTATTAATTTTCGAACGGTAATTAGCCAATGAGAGCCAGTAAACGACACCCACCAACCAATCACGCCTCCTGGACGCCGATAAAAAGAGCACACGGTATATTTTCAGATAAAACTGGCCGCTTTGTCCCACCATATTGTTTTTATAATCGAATCGTCTTGTTTCCTGTTACATAAACTACATTTATTAGGCCTAAACTATATTTCTAAACAAATATAACGTGCCTGATAGTAACGTGAGGCTTGATTTGACTTCCCAGCAAGGCACGATTAATCTTTGGTTACCATGGTTACAGAACGACCAGCTATCGTTGGCTTTCCGGCCAAGAGCGTTAGGGCGCGTTTACGCAACGACGGTTTTCTCGCTCACTAGCTTTTACTTGATCAATACTAAATCTGATGGCTGCTTCTTCTCGCCTTTACCGGAGTATGCGGTTTTCGAGTTCTCTATGCGTATTAGTAACCATGGCAACAACGCAGACGCAAATCTTCTCCTCGTGCCTCGGCGTACAATGCTTGCAACAGTTCAGCATCGATTTATGACAACAAGAAAGCAATTTTTACAACAGTAAAAGACGACGGACTGTTTTTTTTGTATGCCGGCATTCGATGATTTGTCTTCGATTCGATAGCCACGAAATGGACGCCATGTTGGATTTTGAATTCTCGCTACGGGAAGCTATTTATTCTAGCGACGTCAGATCATTTCTATAAGCTGTACTTTGAGGGAGAATATCAAATTTTGGAAATAGCGTGAAATGACAACAATTTTGTAGCAATGTTTAAAATTACTGTAACTCTTTGCTCTTTATCCGTGTTGTTATTTATAATACATACAATTTGTTATTTATTACCGCATTCATTTAGTAGCAACGGGCAACTAATCATAAATAAATAACGGTTGACAAGCAAATAGCATTCGGCGAGCGAGAATGACTTGTTGCGTAAACGCGCCCTTAAGGTGATGCCCCACCGACTGCGTTTTCTCTCCGACTCCGTCATGGCTGCGTCGTTGTCATGGTAACCATAGCCTGCAGGGAAGATCAGAGGGCTCGCGTTGCGTATCCAGTACGTTTGAAAAATCCAAACGGATGCATCTGTCGTATGCGCTCGCTGCAACATGGCGTCGCCATGTAGTGTTCGGTTCGACTAGCGAAGTTCGTTGGTATTTTTCCTTGTACGATGCTAATAGTTAAGTTTAGCACGCCATTATTAAAAATAAAAGCACAATGACTGAACAATCGTCATTTTGCACATTTACAACAAGCAGCACGTTAAATTGCTTTTGGACACTCGCTCATTTTCTGGCTGAGCGACGGTCGTGCTTTGTCGACCTTGAGCGTGGACGGAATCAGTAGGGCAGTGTTTTGCGTTTTTGATCCGCAGTAACAAACGGAGCCGTGACGGAGTAGGAGATGCAACGCAATCAATGGGGCCAAGCCTTTAGGGTGCATTTACGCAACGAGACCTTCTCGCTCGCTGAATGCTAAGGACAGCGCGAGCGAGGCACATAATTTGGAAAAAATGATCCATCATTTTCGTGAACAGCGACCTTGATTTACTCGAATTTGCAGATTTTACGGAATAATAGAAACAAAATATTTTTGTTGAAAATGATGAAATTTTTTTTTAATTATGGGCCTCGCTCGCGCTCCTGTGCTTTCTGCAGCTAAACCTATAACGTCAGAAACTGCAACGGAAAAAGTTGTTCGGCCGGAGATAATTTCCGTTTACTAATGGTCTGGTTGAAATCAGGTTTTCTTGTTGCACTTCTACCTCCCAGTTTGGAGTCGGCCACTCTATGGCTGTAAGTAGCTTTTTAAAAGATTTTAATAATTTTTGTAATAAAAAAAACGTGTGCAGGTTTTCGTTATGATTTTCTAGATCGTAACGACAGGATAGGTGAATTTAGTCGATAGCCTGAAAAGCAGTTCTTCTATATAATTACCATTAAGCTACATATTCTGTAACTTTTAATTCATAGCGTAGCCTGTACTCATACCTTGACGAATTCCCTGTAGCGGTGAAGTGACAATTTTTGCTCTGGAAGTGGCATGCCGTTGGCTGATGGTATAGTGAACAAAGCTGTATTTCACCTACCAAATCTCATCAGGGGGTGAGGTGGGATGGGAAAAGAGTTTATCTAAAGACTAACTGCAAAATCGTTATGGGCTTTGCAATAACCAAGACCCCTATGACAATCGAAACAAGTGAATCCCAAGTTGATCAAAGTCAAGCACCACGCTGACTGCCCATCACGGAATATTCTTTTGTTCGTTTCACCCTCTCCGCCCAAATCACCCATCGTCTTCTTGCGCGTCACCCATCATTTCCCAACTCAAATATTTGTGTAGTTGCGTCAACATTTGGGTTAAACGCAAACTGAAGTTTCAGCACGTTCTCCATGAGAGAGCGGAGGGCACAGCGGTTGGCTTAGCGACCAGGGTCAAAGAGTCAAGAGCTGGGTTGAGAGTCTTAAGAGAAAAGGATGGAAACCATCTACGGTGGCCCATCTTATGGCAGAAAACTAGCACTTCGCTTCAGTGAAGTGTTGATTGTGGCGAATTAATTTAATGCTGGTTTCTTAAGAATCCGCGTCGCCACATCCTTGGTGAACGTTAGTTAGCTCCACTGGAAACCTCACTCACCTACATAGCACCCCGGAATTTCTTCGTCAGCCGACTGTAGTACTCCCCGGAATACTGGATCCAACAATTTACGATAACAGTGACTGCTAATGAAGCACAATACATGATGCCAATGATAAAATGAAGATTTATTTTGCGATAGTTTTTCGTCACTGTCTGACGATGAAAAAAGAGTATTTATTTATTTTTTCTCTGAGAATACACCTTAATAATTTTCTAACGGCAGTTAACCAATGAGATCCAGTAAACGGCATCCACCAGCCAATCACGCCTCATTAACACCGATAAAACGAGCATTCGGTGTATTATCAGATAAAACGGCCAGCTTTGTCCCTCCATGTTGTTTTTACGATAGAATCGTCTGGTTTCCTGGTCTTCACCACATAAAGCAAGTTTGCCAGAACTACATTTTGTAGGCCTGAATTATATTTCAAAACAAATACAACGTACCTAATAGTGACGTGAAGAATGATATGCCTTCTCAGCAAGGCACGATTAATATGTTTGGGTACCATGGTGACAGAACGACCAGCTAGCGTCAGCTTTGTGCCCAAGAGCATTAGGGCGCATTTATGCAATGAGACATTCTCGCTCGCTAAACGCTATTGGCAATGTTGTCGTAGCTAGTTTAGGTTGTGGAAAAGTTGCTCTTTGACATCACTATCACACACAACAAATTTCGTCACTCTGAGGTCTTGCCTTGAGATGCCCCAGGGCCTTCAAGTTTAACATTGTACAGCAATAGGTGGAACGGCAAAAAAGGCAAAATGATGATTTGACTGGTTTGAAAAATCTAATTTTGAAGATCATCTCATTCGAGTCTCCCAGAAATTCGCTAGCATGCTGTAATTACAAAGAATTTTTTTTTAAACTGTGGGAATAATTTAGCATCCAAATTGGCTAAAATAGCCTTTTAGGCAATTTTGGAGGCAAGTTTGGCCCATAACTATACCACTTACACTATTTTGCAGAAAATTTTTTGGGCCAGTTTTTGAGACCTTTTTATAGTCTCTAAGCATTTCATATAAGATAATGTTAAAAATTATATTTAAAACCAGTCAAATCATAATTTTTTTGCCTTTTACGCCCTTCCACCCACTGCCGGACAATGTTAAACTTGAAGGCCCTTGGGGCATCTCAAGACATGACCCCAGAGTGATGAAATTTGTTGTGTGTGATAGTGATGTCAAAGAGCACCTTTTCCACAACTTGCCAATGAGGAATTCCAGAAAAAAAAGGTTTTTACACCTCCACCCTATCCTTCAATGCTAGAGATGTACACCCACGCTAAAATGGAAAAAAAAAGCTAGATCCAAGGACGAAAACGAAATTTCGTGAGGCTTCCCGAACCCGAGAAATGACTAAGCACAGCTATAGTGTCCGCGGCCTATCTTGAGTTCTCCGCAGAACGAACACAGATAAT
>JAHWFP010228405.1:0-19360 GCA_023313725.1 Lithobius niger
AAACGTGAGACAAGTTAACAATATAGACGTTCAGCGAGAGTTCCAGTGATTACAGTGTTAACTCGAATAAGATGCAACGACAACGTTACTTTCCCCACGCCCAATAGCGAATATGAAAATTACCAATGTGAATATTTATACACATAAAATTCTTCCAGGAAAAAAAAGGCAGGGATGTAGGCAGATAAGACAGTGTAACTTTCTGTAAGTTCACAGTCCTATGAAAGATGTCATACCCACCCAAAACCAAAACTGGTATAAAGCTGACAAGTTTCCAAAAACGGACGGCCTTTAAAAGTAGTGATATCGTTCAACCAGGGAAAGCATGCCAAGATTAATTCTATTAGCCAAGTGACATGGCGCTGGGAGTAGCAGTGTTCTAGTTTTCTTTTAACTTTCGAACTATTAATTGGTGCGATAACTTGGCGGATAGGATTAACCTTGGCGGCCTTTCGCTAGTTGATTGATATCACTATCTTCAAAGGCAGAACCTTTTTTGTAAACTTGGCGGCTTCTCTTATACCAGTTTTGGTTTTGGGTGGATCTAGATAGATCTAACTAAAAAAAAAAGGTCCTACTAAAGTCCATCATCCAACTAGTGTTTGAACCCTATAGAGTTTAGTACATTCATGGTCTATCACAGCCCTCGACATTTTATTTATTTTTTAACTCCTCACTTGTGTTCTCTTAGAAAGTTTTCACGCAGACCTTGTTCGGCGACAAACGGACTTGGAAAACGACAATCATTAACGTGTGGCCATTAACCAGAGCATTAATTATTTTCCCCGAAAACAAAATGAGTTTCCTCGGCTACATTTCGTGGAAACTCCCATTTTATTACACCGAATCACGTCGTAGCGCATCCGACCGTATACCCACGACTTCCTTCCCTTAATCCATGATGAGGGGGCTGCTTCATTCAATTATACAACAGCCTAAGAACATGTTCAGAAACGCGGTTTTCCCTTCTCGTAAGATTTGACATTAGTTAGCACTTCGTACACTCTAAAGACGATGTGTACTGACAGCTTAGAAAGCTGCCAAATTTCAATCGTTGAATCGAAAATGAAGAGCATGTTAAAGGGATACACCTCCCAGCGCTATTTTTCTCGATCCACCACATCAAGTACGGCCCCAAAGGTCTATTTACTTACCGTTAGTCTTTCCCTAGCTGAAAAACCGTTTTAAAATGCGGCGTCTAGAAGATTTTCTGTTGAATATTGTTAACTATATTTAAGAACGACCAGGAACTATATGATGCAATGCGCTCTTACAATAATCATGACGTTTCATCTCTGTGTGTACATCTACTAATTTTCTAATAATTACCATGAGATCTAAAATCTAATAGACTAATGCGGCAAAAATTTAAATTAATTATTCCAATAGATCGCCGAAGCAAAATTATAAGACACTAGCCTAGAAAATTATAAATTGTGATTTAAAAATACGAGAATCATTCCTGTTTGTGACGACACAATCGTTGACTTGATTCTGTCTCGTGTACTATTCCCAAAGCTAACCGAGACAGCAGCTATATGCGAAGAACGTAGCTACCACCCCAGCCGACCTTGTCGCCGTAATTGCTCGGATGACTATCTGCGCATAGCTGTAATTTGGCACGCGGAATGTTATAAGGCAGGCCGGGTGTCCCTTTAAGACATGATTACACTGGCTAAAACGTCACAAAGCTTAGCATCTACAATGCTTGCAGTGATTCTGAAAGATGACTCCCGAAACAGAGGCGTTACTAAATTCCAGCAAGCTACTGAGCTACCGGGGGGATTGAGCCATAATGACGTGTCGACAGCCGGTCATTAGCGCCAACCTCAGTCACAGTGCAGTGGTCCGGGTTGCGCCAAATATTACAGTGGTGTTAAACAAACCCCAAATCTAGATCTTATCATAGATCTGTCCTCCTGCAGATATAAAAAAAAAAACCCGGACAGGAGGACAGACTTATCGTCCAATTGACGCGCTATGTCCCGCGGAAGATGGAAACGGCGACGAATACCTCCAAGATGGCGACAATCGACAAGCAAGGGCCGAACCGTAAGCGGTCGTTGACACCAACGACATTCAGGAGGGATAACCCCGCTCAAAAGGAAACAGTAAGTTTGGTGGTAAACAGTAAGGTCACGGTAGTGTGCGAGACTATCCAGCTTGTTCAGCAGCTCCACAATATCATTCCAGATAGTTTGCATTATCTCCCGGCCTTGTCGAGATCGGATATTTTCGGTAGACACCCCTCCTGTTAAATTTTGGATTTTGGAAAAAGAAAAAAATGCAGAATGTTCAAAATTAATCCAGTTTATATGACTTAAAGCCGCAAGAATTTTTTTTTTTTACTTGTCGAGAAGAGGCCAGTGATGGGTACAGTTCCGTTTGGAAGCATTTCAGTCAATTATCATCCGTGCATCGAGCGAACTGCAAGTCAATTCCCATTTCTAATTAACTGCCATTGAGAAATCAACTTCAATCAGATCAATTCAAATTCAAACTAGTGACACAAATTCAATTCCACCCAAGTCGCCACAAACACATACATTTTAATCACCGAAATATTTTATTTACTACTTCTTGTAAATGCACTCCAATTAGTTAATTTTCATTTTTCATTCTGACAAATTAATTCCAATTCGTTGAATTCCGCTAAACCCAATCACAATTCCAGGCAATTCTCGAGATACTCTTGACCAATTCCATGCAGTCCCACCCAATTCAGCTAAAGCCCCGTCCAACTTCGTGTAAATTTCGGCTAAGGTTAGGAAATTACCCGGAGTTTAGACGATTTTGGTGGAACTGTAGTGTTGAATTGATTTGAATTTTTGATGAATTGGCTGTAATTGCATCTGCAATTCAGATCAAATCATATGATATCAAGATAAAGCATCTAAAAACAAATCCATATAAAATCAGATCCAGGTATTATACCTTCGGCAATGAATATGACTTGGCAAGGCAATTCAACCTGCGTGGAATACATACTGAATTGATGACTATCACCTCGATTCACACCAAGTCAATTTATAAATTCGGTACCTACTTAAGTCAAATTCAAGTCACTCCAGTTGGATAGTAATACAAGTAATTCCATCAATTCATTATTTACAACTAGCTTACAGCCCGTCTAAGACGGGTGAATTTACTTTAAAATAACACTAAAATGACATGTTTTTTTTTGTTGGTCTTGAGTTACCATCGCCTCATGCCGGCCCCCCCCCCCCGTTTATGAGGGAGACACCAGAACTACCCCAAACACCACCCTTCCATTCCCTCCCATTTGCCGTACTTGAATAGAAAAATGAAACTAAAACTGAAGTTTTATCAGTAGGCCTATATAAATAAGTCGTTTATGAACAATCTGCCTTCGTAATCTTCAGTCAATTTGATTTAGTGCGATGTTTCTGCAGCGTACTTGGGACCCGTCGGCGTATATTTTTGGGTACCAACTGGCATTCCTACAAATTAATGACGTTTTAAAATTTACGTTCTGAAAATCCATCTTTTTGTTGCTTTCGGTCTAAAAAACGTGACGCAATAACCATCTGTGGGATTTAGTTTACATGAACACGTCCCCTGCGCATATTCTAAAATCTACGACGTACTTCGCATCAAAACCTCCCTCTCCCCCCAACCCCGAAGCGTGCCCTACGTATTTCCCAATTTTGGAATGGGATCCTGGAATCGTTACGCAGCAAGCAAGCAAGCCAGTCGCTTGGTCAATCCATTGTCTTATATTCATAGCAATTCCACCAATTCCGGAAATTAATTCCAACACCGGAAGTGATATGCGTGAATCACTGCTTCCAAATATCACACATCCGAAAGGACTACGAACACTTACCATTACATTCACGAAATCCCACATCTAAACAATATCATCTATACTCAGTTCCTACGAGATGGTAGACCTCGTCCAAGGGTAGGCAAACTAGTCTAAGGGCTGTTAATTCCCAACTAAAACAGTGAGTACGTCACTAGCTGGCAACGGTTCTACCTTATCACATTTTTTTAATGCTGAAACTGAACATCCGTAGCAGCAACGGAAATTGCTTCCTACTTGAACCACAAACACGCCCTTATCGTAAAAGAGAAACCACTTGGACGCCTGTAAATAGGTCAATAAATGTCACCTACACCGCAACACCACCAAAAGTAACCATTATAAACAAGCAATAAAATTCGCTGACTAAGACCGCTATATCTATCGCACGAGTTTCACACATCATAAATTAAGACACACGCTAGTGCGTCGCCCACCAAGATTCAGCGATAACATTTACGTCCATCCTATCCAGATAATATAATTATATGAGCATGGCGACCACTATAGAGCAGTAAAACGACATAGTATTATTGTATATAACTCTATGCTGGAGCCTTAATGGGTTAGCTGCAAGGGGCACTGCAGAGAGAAACAGAAGGGCGTCATACTGAAGCCGATGCTGTGAAGAGTGATTTCTTAGACCTAAAACGCGCTATTTTTGTTATTGGAGAAAACAACGTTATTTTAAGCCTAAGAAATCCGCTCTTCCGTTGTTTTTCCCTCCATTTTTATGTAGTGCACCTTGTAGTTATGCCCTCCAAAACCCATGCTGGTGCCAATATGGCGGCAAATGTCACTGCTCTATAGAACTCGTGTTCTTTTACAGCTAAGGCAGTTTAGCTGTTTTCAGGCATCTGTGGAAAAATAATAATGCGACAGAAAAGCTGAATCGGAAGACTTTGGTTGTCTGACAACATAAACGTCACTATTAGTGACACAGCTAAACATTTTCTTGTAGGGGAAAAGGTGTGAATATCGCTTACATTTGCCTAATTACTACTTAAGAAACACGCAAGTTATTAGCCCTCCAAGATTTAACGATACGTCAATCCTATCCAGTTAAAATATGAGCGTGGCGACCACTAGACACTTGTGTCTTTTACACATACACCTAAGGCAGTTTAGCTTGTTTACAGCCATCTGAGGAAAAATAACTACGCCAAGTTAATCCCACCGAGTAAGACTTCAAACGTTAAATAAAATACTTGAAAATTACGTAAGCAAGTTAGCTTAGGTATGACAGTTGCCTTGGATTGAATTTCACCAGGAAAGGGTACGGAGCAGTAAACGTCTTTCTTAACTCTTTTCCATCGACTTTTTTTCGGGCCCCCCCCCCCCCTCTTTTTATTGTTCTATTTGCATTTTTTTCTTCCTTTGACTTTATCCCTTGTCTTTTTTCCTTCGGCTTTTTTCCCGCAAATTTTTTCCTTCGGCTTTTTATCCGTGGTTTTTTTCCCTTTTGTTTTTTTTTTTCGTGGCGTTTCCCACTCCGATTTTTTTTTGTTCGAGTTTTTTTAATCTTCGACTGTTTTTGTCCTCCCCACGGCTCTTTTCATTCATCTCGGGCGCTACAATTTACGCAAATCGAGCTTTGCCATATACTTAGCTTGTCGTCTAGTTTAAACCGTCGGCCCGTTTTAAAATAACTTTATAGTAAATGCTTTACTAACAGTATACATACGACTGTAGTAACTATAGGCCTTTGGACTATAGACCTTTGGATAGTAAGTATATAGACCTTTGGACTGTAGCAACTGCATGAGGAGTGTCGAGAAATAAATTAGTCTTACGAATTTAGGACTGATGTTGGGGCCTACGAGTTGCCAATATATGGTTTGCCCCAATTTTTCTGTCACCTCCTTGCCACAGTCCTGTTTTTTTGCCACTACCTATACCACAACACGCAATTACACTAGTCAAATATTCAGTTCACCAAGACATCTCACTGCTTTCAAAAACCAAAGTACACTTGCATTTGTATTTACAATCCGTAGCCTTCCTGTAAAAATGATCAAATATTTGCAAATTGCAGCGTGGCTACAGGCAAACATGGTTACAACCATTTAATCCTAGCAGATGAGGCCAACCACTCTGGATAGGCCACACCTCCTTGACGCACACATACCTGCCAATTTGCTTGTGCAGTTACCATTGAACGTATACTGGTAAAATGTCAAGCATTACAGGTCGGTGTTTGTTGTAGTATACGTGGATAGGTACCAGAATTTCCGGTTGCTAATCCAGGTGACCGAGGGTACACGGTAGGTACAATGACCGAGGGTACACGTAGGTTTCTTACGTCGCTTCATCTTACGTCGCTTTACCTTACGCCGACTTGAACTCACATCGCTTTAGGAAAGAGGTGCATGGTTACACGGAGGTTGTAGTTGGAGTGAGTTAAAACGACAGCGGGGGTTCCTGCGTCGCGTTTATCTAATCCCCCCAACAAGCAAACCCCTCTTTATTGCCAAGTCCCCATTCACCCAGCTGGCTTTCGACTTCGTTTTAACGAAGTGACAGGTGGCCGTCCTAGTTTCGTGACGTTTACGCGCGCACTTTTCAACCAATCACAAGAAAGCAGTCCTTAGAGCGACGTAGAAAATGGGTTTGAGGTGGGTACACGTAGGTTGTTAAAGCGCTTCAACTCCTTACGTCGACGTATCGAGATGGTTTGAGATAAAGCGACTTGAAAGTGGGTTTAGGTGGGTACACGGAGGTTCTTAAAGTGCTCTAAGCTCTACATCGACGTAAGCTACGTCGACGTAAGATGAAGCGACGTAAAAAACCTCCGTGTACCCTCGGTCTTTGTTATCAAATTCCTTAAGGCGATAAGATTCTATAACATAAACCGAGGGTACACGTAGGTTTCTTACGTCGCTTCATCTTACGTCGCTTTACCTTACGTCGACTTGAACTCACATCGCTTTAGGAGAGAGGTGGTTACACGGAGGTTGTAGTTGGAGTGAGTTAAAACGACAGCGGGGGTTCCTGCGTCGCGCTTATCTAATCCCCCCATCAAGCAAAGCCCTCTTTATTGCCAAGTCCCCATTCAGCCAGCTGGCTTTCGACTTCGTTTTAACGAAGTGACAGGTTGCCGTCCTAGTTTCGTGACGTTTCAGCGCGCTCATTTCAACCAATCAAAGGGAAGCAATCCTTAGAGCGACGTAAAAAATGGGTTTTAGGTGGGTACACGTAGGTTGTTAAAGCGCTTCAACTCCTTACGTCGACGTATCGAGGTGGTTTGAGATAAAGCGACTTGAAATGGTTTTAGGTGGGTACACGGAGGTTCTTAAAGCGCTCTAAGCACTACATCGACGTAAGCTACGTCGACGTAAGATGAAGCGACGTAAGAAACCTACGTGTACCCTCGGTCATAGTTTACCGTGAAATTTTCCGGCCACTTTTATTGTAGTCAAATAAATGGCAGCCAAAAACCTCATTTTGCCTGACGTTTACTCCGTATGCTCTTTAACCGCATCTGCATCCGCTTCGACTGTGTTGTCGACCCCTTTCGCTGCCATCTCCATGTTTGCAGCTTTTCAGATGTATACCGTACTGTTTGCCTAAATTATTAAAATATGGGTTTATCGAAATGGGTTCAAATAACCGATGTGTTGACGTACCCTTCCTTTCATAGCCTTCCTTCCTTCCATCCACACTCTAGTGGTTGCTCAGACTTGTGCCTCAACCAACAACTTGCTAAACAAGCTTTTTTCTCCAAGGTACGTGTGGGGAGAGAAGGGGAAAAAAAAGATCCCGGGGGTAGGGGTCGCGAAGAGGAAAGGCCGGAGAAAAAATGCCCGTGAATAAAGGTCCGGAGGAAAAAAGGTGTGGGGAAAAAACGTCGGATAGTGAAAAAATCCTACCGAGAAAGAAAAAAATACCTCGGGGAAAAGTACACGGGATGCGGTTCTTACAACAATTTAATAATAAATAAAGGTACATCCCAATGCGATAGGGGAAGAAAAAACCCAAGGATAAAATGAAGCAAGCAGTCTGATTAAAGACTGGTCTTGTGAAAATACACGATACACTAGGCTGAGAAAGAAAGAAAAGACAACTGCCCCGACTGGGACTCGAACCCAGGACCTCCCGTTTACTAGCCAGGCGCTCTAACCACTGTGCTACAGCTCCAGCCGAGCTAAGTAACTGTTCAATCTTTCTCAGTGGTGACCTAAAGATCACAAATATACATACAAGGAGGGAAAGCAATATTGCTTCTTGGCCTCCACACTAGAAATCACGCAAGTAGTAAATAAAGAAAGAAATCACAAGGTTAAAGGGTAAATGAAGCAAGCAGTCTGCATTAAAGACTGGCCTTGTGAGGATATGTCTTTCTTTCAATGCAGTCTTTCGTTCTTTCTCAGACTCGTGTGTATCCTCACAAGGCCAGTCTTTAATGCGGACTGCTTGCTTCATTTACCCTTTACCTTGTGATTTCTTTATTTAAGCCGAAGGAGTTCCACCAAAATACCTGATGTTATACTAGACCCCGCATGGCTGCCGAGAGCACGGCAGCGCGAATGTGAGGTAGGGACAATGCGTAGCCAATTACAGGGCATTTTCCCTCCCGGATGATTTTTATCTTGAACCTTTTTTTCCATCTGTTTTCATCGGACCGTTTTGACTCTCCACAGCTTACGCACGACCGACAACTTAAGGCCAGATGCGCACATCCGTTTTTTTAACGTGCGTTGCCGATCCGTTGTCGCTGCGTTAACGTAACAGTCAGTGCATAAGTGACCGTGAAATAACGTCAGTACGCATTCGGCCGCAACCCACTTTTACTAACCTCGTGTACAAAAAAATATAGTTTGAAACCAATGAGACGTAATTTGGTGCAGTCAGATACTCATTCAAGACGCTCGAGGGGAAGATTTTATATATCCTTTGCAGATTAAAGTGGTACTATCACCAATTAAAAGTAGGCAGAATCTGGCAACATCTAGCACTAATTAGTACTATCTAGCACTTGCTTGCACCAAGCGAAGGAATGCACAACGGCATTTCTTTAAATGAAACAAACAAGCCACAACCTCCTTAATTTACTGAGTGAACATTTGGCCGTCCGATAGCACCTGAAAGAAAGCTATAAAGGTTAACAATATCACTGCCGGTAGATAGCGCCATGGTATTTTCGTTCGCTTTTCAAGCGGTGATAGAGCTACTTTAAAGGGCAATTACATCCATTTTGACATGCACGCTTTACTTTTGGATCATTTACACAATAACTAAACACAAGAATTCCGGTAAGAATACGTTACGTACGTCCGATTCAACAATTTAATTATTGCATCACCAAAACACGACATGGAGATTGCCATTGTTTTGCTGGAACGCGCAGAAATTAATGCCGATAGATGTCACTTTTCGATTTCGACTCGCAGCCGATTAAGATAGCTGTATTGGCTGTGAGAGCTCGAACGTCTGACGGCCTTAGCTGGCCGACATTTGTAGTGGCCAGCTAAGGCCATCGGAAGCTTGAGCTCTCACTGCCAATAGAGCTATCTCAATCGGCTGCGAGTCGAAATCGAAAAGTGACATCTGTCGGCATTAATTTCTGCGCGTTCCAGCAAAACAATGGCGGTCTCCGTATCGTGTTTTGATGATGCAATAATTAAATTGTTCTATCGGACGTACGTAATGCATTCTTACCGCAGTTCTTGTGTTTAGTTATTGTGCAAGTGATCCAAAAGTAAAGCATGCATGTCAAAATGGATGTAATTGCCCTTTAACTAAAAAAATTCGGATAAGCTCTTTAATTACTTCCCAATGCAGTCTTCAATCATTTCTGCAGCAACATTCCATATTTCAGGATAATTTTTTACTCCCTCAATAAACAAATCCGTGTCAATTTCTTCCGAGATGGGGTACCATTTTTGGTAACGCTTTTGCGATAAATAACGGATGGGTGCAGCGCGCAAGTTACATAAGGTGCTGAGAAACCGGAGGTACGTTTGCGTTGACATTGTGGTGCTGTAGGGAAGTATACCTGGAAAAAAGGAACGTGCGGTAACGCAACGTCGATGCAGGTATGTGTACAGTACTCACCAGATGTCACGTACACCAAACCGCGGTAATGCAGCGTCAACGCACGTTAAAAAAACCGGATGTGTGCATCGGGCCTTAGACTGACACTTTATCAGTACACGACCTGTTTTACATCAGACACAAACACAAAAAGCCATGTTTAAAAAAAAAACGGGTAAGGTAAAGTGACTTACAAGGACACGGTTCTTTACAGCACACGGAAACACCCTCCGAGTATCATCACAACACAGCTTTGACATTCGTGAAAACACGCAACGTATTGACTCGTCACCGGTAAAAAAATATCTCCAGATGCAATATTTAATAGAATAAGATATTTGTTGACTCGTGTCTATGGTTTCGGCGATATTTCAAGGTTGACGGTGTACGTTTAAGCCCCATAAAACGCTTGCTGTCAGCGATGACGTACGGCGGCGTTTGCAGCCTAATTTTATTTTTATATTCTTTAAAGGCGTTTTTTTTATCCTATCCACTTTTCGTCAGTATTGACATTTCAAAAACCGAAGCACAGTGTGTTGTAAAATAAAGCGTTAGGGCACGTTTACGCAACCACTCGCTTTTGCATTCTCCCAGCTAGAAGCTAGAAATCACCTCAAATTCCAACATGGCGGCAGTTTTATTTCTGCCGCCTCGCAACGAAAACAGCAAATAACGTGAGTTCAGAAGCGTTTTGGAAAATTGTTTCGCCATGAGGAATTCTTTATATTATTGGCACGGATTTTAAGACTGCATGTATTTACTCAAACGATGTCGGATTTAGCTAATCCATTTAGCGTTGTTACCATGGCAATGTCACCTTTGCCATCGCGATAGAGTTCTAGCTGCGAGAACGCAAAGGCGAGTCGCTTGCGTAAATGCGCCCTTAGGGCACCTTTATAAATTCAAAGCAGCGAGCAGTAACGCTTCGCTTGACGCGCGACGCTCTTGCCAGCATCTGCTCGAGGGAACAGCATCCCACCCTTCTATGCCGTCGCCATGCTAGAGAAGTCGCCGCAACATGCTACTTCGTTTGTAAGGGCACATTTATGCATCAACTCGCCTTCGCCTTCTCGCAGCTAGAAGCTAGAAATCAGGTGAATTTCCAACACCGAATTTCGGGCTCACACCGAAAACAGTCAATATGTGAGTTCAGAACCTACTGTGAAAATCATTCGGTCAGGAGGAATTCTTTAATAGAGACGATTTAGCGAACGATTTGTCTGTCTGTCTGGTGTGTGTTCGCGCTATAACGTTTTAACGAATTATCGGATTTCTGTCAAATTTTGCACACAGATTCGATGGCACATTTCTAGGTCGAGTTCGAAAATGGGTCGAATCCGTTGGGGAAATCCTCCACTAGAAATGATCAAAGATTTTTGTTCGCAGTTAACGTACGAGGTTCGTTATTTTTTTTTCAGCCGACTGACGTCATCATCCACGACCAATTACTGAGAACTATGTAGCCTTCGTCAGCGTCTGATGTCACCACCAACCGACCAATGACTGGCAACTTGTTAAAATTATTCTACAGATCACTGACGTAAGCGCGCGGCCCCACTGATGTGTACGTTCCTACATATCAGTCTTGCCGTGTGGCAACGTCGACATCGGATAAATGAAATATTTCAAACGCCGGGACTAAACGGTTTCCCGTGTCATAAAACGGCCAAACGGTGCTGAATTTCATCACATTCTGGCATGCAACTGCAAATATTACTCTTTTTCTTTTTTTTTTTTAATAAATATTAATATTTTTTCGTTTTTATGAGATTTTTGTAAGGTGAATGTAAACGCATAACTTGTCTTTTACAACTATTGATAAAGACCTCGTTTTCGGAACACCATTTTCCAATATTATCGAATTAATTTTGGAGATAGTTCATTAAGTTTGTATATTAATTTTCATGAGAAATGACAATGACAGCATCTGAGCCTTGAGGAATACCATACACTACATTTTCAAAACTGTTAATTGTATTTTCAATTTTTTTTTCAAAGGGCAAAGCAGTGACAGTAAGACTGCGTGGCCCTTTGCACTCATATAGCTTTATGTAATATTGTAAATTTTACCACGTAACCCCATCCCATGACATTTTTTAAATAAAATGGTATGATTAATGGTATCAAAAGCTTTCTGGAGATCAATAATACAGCTCCTACACATTCACCCTCCCTCACCCAATGCTTTTGCAATTCCGTCATTAATCATTTTAAGTGCTGCACCTTTTCCTTATGGTTTTCGAATTCCAAATTGATTTGTGTTTAATAAATTATTGGCATTGAAGAAATTTAAAATCTGATTGGCAATACATTTTTCATTTTTCATTTGGCAATAATTATTTCGTCAATCAAAGGATGTAGAGATATTAGTCTATAATTATTTAAATCATTTGTTTGAAAATGTGTCTCAGCACATGTATTTATAAATGAACTGGCCACTCCTTAAACTCAATTATTTCATTAATCAATTTAGTAATCATGACAGCCATATTAAATTTTGAACTTTTCTAAAGTTTTAGATAGCAGCAGTATTATTACTATAATAAGAGTTACTGCGGTGTGCACGTTAACACTGAAATTTGCACGTGCTAATCACGTTTAAACTTTCAATACATTCTTATAGGTATAGAGCAGTGACATTTCCGCCATATTGGCTACAAGTATGGGTTTTGGAGGGCATAACTACAAGGTGCACTACATAAAAATGGAGGGAAAAACAACGGAAGAGTGGATTTCTTATTAGACTTAAAATAACGTTGTTTTCTCCAACAACAAAAATCGCGCGTTTTAGGTCTAAGAAATCACTCTTCACAGCATCGGCTTCAGTATGGCTCCCTTCTGTTTCTCTCTGCAGTGCCCCTTGCAGCTAGCCCATTAAGGCTCCAGCATAGAGTTATATACAATAATACTACGTCGTGTCACGGTTTTATTGGCATTTTGGCAGTAGCAACTGCCAAGAAAGAAATAGAGCAAACTTTAGCAACTTTAACTATGTCACAATTATTGTTGTAACCTTGCAGTATTAAAATCTGATTATAATCAAAACAATCTTGATTATGATCAAAACAATCTTGATTATAATCAAAATAATCCGATTAATTCGATTATTTTAAAATAATCATGATTATTTCCAACCCTGTGAAAAAGGATTGCACCAATTTGATAATTATGGTAGCTATTTAAAAATCTTACATGTCAGTATTAGAAGATTTATCAAATAAACCGTAATCACTATTTCCGAAATTATGGTCTTTACTTAAAATTCCATTAACGTAATTACCTTTAATTAAATAAAGAAAGAAATCATAAGGTAAAGGGTTAACGAAGCAAGCAGTCTGCATTAAAGACTGTCCTTGTGAGGAAACACAATTCACTAGTCTGAGAAAGAAAGAAAAGACAACTGCCCCGACTGGGACTCGAACCCAGGGCTTCCCGTTTACCAGCCGGGCGCTCTAACCACTGCGCTACTGGGGCGGGTACTGGCTACAGTGTGGAGGCCAAGAAGCAAGAAGGTATTTCTAGTGCGGAGGCCAAGAAACAATGTTGCTTTCCCTCCTTGTATGTATGTTTGTGATCTCTAGGTCACCACTGAGAAAGATTGAACAGCTACTTAGCTCGGCAGGAGCCTGCAGCCAGTACCCGCCCCGGTAGCGCAGTGGTTAGAGCGCCCGGCTGGTAAATGGGAAGTCCTGGGTTCGAGTCCCAGTCGCGGCAGTTGTCTTTTCTTTCTTTCTCAGACTAGTGTATTGTGTTTCCCCACAAGGCCAGTCTTTAATGCAGATTGCTTGCTTCGTTATACCTTTAATTAGGTTTGACCACTCCGCCGTTTGTGAATATTTTTCGATTAAATTTGGTATGAAAGCTTTGTTAGATTTCGTCCAAAATTCATTAAAATCCGTTAAAGCAAATCGGACATTTGGACCTAAGCTGAAACCACGAAATTCATTTTTGGCTTCTTCTTCTTCATGGCACGACACGTTTCTGCTATCAATCTCTACAGATCAAACTACTTGTCCTATAAAGCTGGTTCTTAGCTCATTTCCATAAGGCCTTTCCTAATTGGTCAAGTGGTTCGAGGGTTAAGGAGTTAATATTCTTTATTTGGGGCCCACAGCTATACACCCACCCTACTCTCTCTCTCTATATATATATATACACTTACTTCAAAACAAATCATACTTCTCCTACAATACATCGACTTACACATTCTACAATGCAGACAATTTGGCCCAGTCAAGCAGGGGGGTTACGGAGCTCTAAACGACCAGACTGATTGTTTTACATTGTTTTAAACATTGTTATTATGCAACAATGCCAATCAGTAAACGCCGGCTGCAGACCTAGACTAAAGATTAAAGGGTTTGTTTCCATATTGGTTTGTGTATAATGAGTCAGCAAACTCCAGTAGACTGAAGATTATTAGACTGTCATTGATAATACAAAAAAATTTAAACAAGCAAATCTAAACTGCATGGTACGCCAAAGTAGCATGAATTAGAAAACAAAAACGAACTCGTTTGATGCTTAAGGTAAGTTTTAACTAATCCGAGTCAAAACAGCAAAGGAACACAAATAAACTTTCCTGTAAGGTTTCAGGTACTGCAGTGTTGCTGTACTGTTTAATCCACATGAAACCTTACTGCTGTATCCAACCATTATGCACGTAAATACAATTAAAGCCAGAGGCCAAATCTGCAAACTTTTCATGCCCAAACAAAGGAAAAATAATGTAAGGCTATACACTCGACTACTTTCTTGGCTAAATTTTTACTTCACTGTTCTTCAGTCACGTCGTCTATTTTCCGTTCATCACCCTGGTGATAATACAAATATAATTTTCAAGATTTTCAAGCACTTTTCCAGGCATGGAATTTCATTACTACTTTCCAGGACATTTTCAGGTTGTCAAAGACTCGCATGAACCCTCAATTACGTATACAGCAGCGTCAAGTGACGTCATATTGGCTACGAGACACCATTTGGAGGTAATAGCTACAAGGTGCACTAGATTAAAATGTAACGGAAAACAACGGCACTTCTAGTCAAGACAGTGCTTTGAGAGCGGATTTCTTCGGCTTAAAAGAACGTTGTTTTCTCCAACAACAAAAATCGCGCGTTATAGGCTTAAGAAATCCAGTCTAATAGCATTGGCTTCAGTAAGACGATCTTCCTTTCTCCCTCCAGTGCTCCTTGCAGCTAACCCAGTTACTGGCTCCACCATACAGTTATACACAATAATACTACGTCGTGAAACTGCCCTATAGGAGAGCTGTTCTAAACACATTAAGACGATTAGTTTTTAAACAAGTTCCAGCAATGTCGTTTAACCAAGTATAATGCACTAATTATTAGCTGACCTATCGTGTGCAAAAGCAAACATGGTAAAAACACTCAACTATAGCAGTAAGGTTTCACGTGGACTAAACAGTACAGCGACACTGCAGTATATGAAACCTTACGGGAAAGTTTATTTGTGTTCCTTTGCTATTTTGACTTCGGATTAGTTAAACCTTACCTTAAGCATCAAACGAGTTCGTTTTTGTTTTCTAATAAATTTTATTCGCTTGCGGCTTGAAAACACGAAAATGCACGCGTTGCTTTACCTGCTACAAGCGTTTCGCGTGCACGTCAAAATCAACTTTATAACGAGGCTTTAGGACGCCTTTGCGTAACGATTCGTCTTTCCATTTTCGCTGCTGGGTGCGAGGAATAAATTGAAATCTCTACATGGCCTATTTTGGCTCACAGCTCCAATCGAAACACCAAATAATCGGGCTCAAAATAATGGAGCGCAGCAGCGCATTTTCCTCACCCCTGGATACTCAAAACAACGCCCATCTATGGTCCCTTGGCAGTGCGAAAATTGGGCTTCTAAATGGAAAAGCTGTTCGACACAAATCTTTTACAGAATTTTTTTCTAATTATCCTGCAAGTCAGTTTTGCTAGAGTTATTTTCTCCCTAGAAAACATTATTTCGCCGCATGTGAGCTACTACTGCTATGCTATACCAATAGCTGCGAAGAGCAGAATGAAACCATGTACTAAAGTGTGCGCGGCCTATCTTGAGTTCAGAGAGCCTTGTTGATATCCAAGATGGTAACATAAACAATGGCGGCCGTCGATTAAAGCCGCCCCCTCCAGGAAGACGTAGTCGCTCGTAAAATACTTCCAGGACTCGAGATACTCCGCGCACACAATAGGACCATGGGTGAAACAAACGCAACAGTTTGTAAATGGGTTTCATGCACCACTAACTGCCCTCTTCAACACTGAAGCGATACGTATAGAAATGCTTGTCTTCCTTTCTTTCATTGCGTATCTTTTCACTGTATTTCTTTCTACATGTCATCTCACAAGTAAAGCATCACTAACACTGAAAAATTTACGTACAAGGTGTCCACAAATTATTCACTCCATAAAGAAATTAAATTTTTAAAAATACGAAAACAGATAAAAAAAAAAAAACTGTAAAGAGCCAACTGTTTATTAATTCAAAAAGTTTTTTTTTATTTTTTTTTAACAAAGTCTCTGGTGATGGTGGCCTCACAATAAACCTCCACATGCGCTCCTTTTGTTGCTCGAAGAATATCCAGTCGAAAATCGATTTTCTTTTTTTTTTTGCCTCAAAGATTTGTAAGCATGTCTACTGATACCGTGTTTATTACCTTATTTTTTTTCTTGTGGGGCTTTATACAGGACAAAGTGCACGGAGGAAAGGTTAACTTGCGTGCAGGAATAACGGGACAAGATCACCCAGGCGATAAAATCGATATCAGTGGATATGCATAAAAATGTTTGGGGAGAAATCAACTTTCGACTGGATATTCTCCGAGCAACAAAAGGGGTGCATGTGGAGGTTTATTATGAGGTCATCAGCACCAGAGATTTTGTAAAAAAAAAAAAAAAAAAAAACTTTTTGAGTTAATAAACAGTGGGTACTTTACAGTTTTTAGTCTTCTGTACAGCCGTACCGGACTATTGCAACGACTTTGTCCGTCCGTCGCTTTTTTTAACTTCGCAACGGTACCTGCTAGAGACGACCACTGTTTACAACGTTAGATTCAGTTTGATAAGTTAGATAAATAACATGGCAAATTAAAACGTCGTTACTTCCTTAAAGCTAGTCTTCGACGTAACTAAATTAAATAATAACGTTTGGTTGTCGAATTGAAATCCTAAGATAACACGTAATAAAAGCGAATGGGTTTTAGCTTCGTTTAAAAGTCTCGTCACATTGTTGCATGAATGATTAGACTTATGCCGTCGAACCAAATTCTCCATTAGGCCTATTACTTACGAAATTAAAACAGCATTAAAAAAAATTAGGCCTAAAATCATGTTACCACGGCAACGCCAAGTTGCTACGAGTCGCTGTTGGCTTCATCAATAGTGTCTCTCTCGTCACTTTCCTACTACCACTGATCTATAGAGGCTGCGTTGCGCGTTACGTTGTAACACTGTAACTGTGTGCCCGAAGGCGCACCGTGTTGCAAAGATAATATGCTTAATATACAA
Organism: Lithobius niger; assembly: GCA_023313725.1. Lineage (NCBI taxonomy): Eukaryota > Metazoa > Arthropoda > Chilopoda > Lithobiomorpha > Lithobiidae > Lithobius > Lithobius niger. Next base: position 17,375 of record JAHWFP010228405.1, read on the forward strand.
TCCAACACTCCGTTAGCAGCTACTTACGAAATTAAAACTGCCGGTTAAAATTAGGCCTAAAAGCTGAGAATTACGCCTAAAATGTAAAATAGGCCTAAAAGCTAACACATTTTTAACAGGCAGTTGTCATGGTTACTGCTTTTAGATTAGTATCATAGAAATAGCTGTTGGTGCGTGATAGGTGAGCGCCTCAACATTGGAAGTGGTGGAACTGTACAGAAGACCGGTGCGACTAGGCAGTCGCTGCAGCCGCTTGTTCAATGTCTGTTTTCATTTTTTTTAGTTTTATATATTTAACTTCTTTATGGAGTGAATAATTTGCTGACACCCTGTATATGGAAAGAGTTTTGTGGTAAAAGTACCCTACAAAAAAATTCGTTGCAAAATTAGGAATGAATTATGTTCCCTTCTTATTAATTTACGCCCGTAATTTGCTCCATGCAGGAAAACTACATTTTGTGCTTCGTAAAAATTTCTAAATCGAGGTATACGATGTAACTATAGAAAAACTACTTCGTTAGGAGGGCTTCATCTTATTACCGTGGATTGCAAGACTGGAAGCATTTGCCCAAATGATGGCATATAGAATTCACACTTAATAATTCAAAGCATGTTGTTGACGAACCGAACCGAACCAAAACGTGACAAGCACGGCCACGTTCCATGCACCGTTTGAATTACTCTATTCTAGTTGTATGATGTTTAATCACCTGTTTGTATGTACACCCGCTAGGGGGTGCATCTCTAATAAAGCTGTGTAAACGGGGGTAGCGCTGTCGGATGCTGTCTGTTAAAGGGCAATTACATCCATTTTGACACGCATGTTGAACTTTTGGATCACTTACACAATAACTAAACATTAATTGCGGTAAGAATACGTTACGTATACGTCCGATATAACAATTTAATTACCTATTGCATCACCAAAACACGAAACGGAGGTCGCCATTGTTTTGCTGGAACGCGCAGAAATTAATGCCTACAGACGGATCTCTTCGATTTCGAATCGCAGCCGATTGAGATAGCTATATTGACTGTGAGGAGCTCAAGCACGGCCTTAGCTGGCCACTACACTGCCGGCCACTACACTGCCGCCATATGCTTGAGCTCCTCACAGTCAATACAGTTATCTAAATCGGCTGCGAGTCGAAATCGAAAAGTGACATTTGTCGGCATTAATTTCTGAGCGTTCCAGCAAAACAATGGCGATCTCCGTGTCGTGTTTTGGTGATGCTGTAATTAAATTGTTATATCGGACGTAAGTAACGTATTCTTACCGCAATTCTTGTGTTTAGTTATTGTGTACTGTAAGTGATCCAAAAGTCAAACATGCATGTCAAAATGAGTGTAATTGTCCTAACATTTAAACACTACCACACTGTTTTGCGTGTTATTACACTGGCTCAAACCACGCTCTATATTCTCTGTCAAATTCCTCAGCTGACTTTATAATGGCGATGAGGATGGGATCGTGAGGAGTAGGGTTCGCAGCACAAAATCCCAAAAATTAGAAATAAAAGTAGGAACTGCTGCCAGAAAAATGTAGCAGAAACTAGAAACAGTTGCTACCAAAAAGTAAGAAAAAAACAGGAACTTTTGAGCGGTCTGTTTTTCGTCTTCGTTGACAAGTAAACCAAAATGGTTTCTTTAACTATAAAGGGTTAAAATAGTTCTTATAAATTGGCTTTCTGCATTACACGTTTATATCATAAGTCATCTAATATATGTTCACAGCTATAGGCCTACTACATAATGCTGATTATTGTTTCGGAATGCAATACAAATTTAGATTAACACCCGCAAAGTAACGATTGGCCGACCAACACTCGGGCCACATTTCGCAAAATCTGGGAAACACACGAAACATTTTCATTTAACCCTCTTAATTATGTAGAACTGCTTTGCCGTAATCCATAAAACGTATTTCAGCTTTTTGCACCACTTTAATAACTTCGATCGCAAATTTTATATCCCGTGTTTAAGGTC
>JAHWFP010228406.1:0-43495 GCA_023313725.1 Lithobius niger
CACCACCCTCCCTCCTCTCTTCTTCCGTCCAACATCTCCCCACTCTTCCCCTCCTCTTCACCCCTCCCCTCTACCCCTCGCTTCTTTCCTCCCATGTTTGTTGTTGCTGTTGCCCGATGGCAACAGTTGAATGAACGTGAAAGAACTTTGTGAGGTGGCCCAGGGGATCCGAACAAAGCGAGCAACATTAGCCGAGCGGTCAGCGACCTCATATACAAACAAAACGAATGGTGGTTCGAATCCCACGACTGACCCATATAATCCTTAAAAAAAAGTAACAGAATTTAATTCATAGAACTAAACGTTAACAGGACAGTTCGTCGAAATTTTGGCGCAGTCCCAAAAAAAGACGCATATACTTGTGTTTTACTGAATTGTTAAAAAAAAAACACCTATCACTGAGTAAGTCAGCAATCAGTATGCCAGCGTCTGCTGTACGTTAATGTACGTAATTTTTTTCGCCAACATTGATACAATTCATGTGTGTTATCTTTAACAACAAAAGACGGTACATTGGGTTAATAATTGTTGCTACTTAATTTGAAACAATTCCACTCAGCTCTGAAAGCCTGCATTTGGGAAATAAATAAGCCATTCTATCGTTAATAGCTACCAATTTCGAGGCCTGTTACGTAGCTTAGTTTGGTTGAAAACTCTATGCGTTTAGCTGTAACACGGATTCTTTCAATTCCATTTATTTATTAAGGGTTGTGGCCCTGAGCCATGCACACTGTACTATAGCTAATTACAAATTACAAATGCAACACTATTTCTACTTAACAACTACACCGAGTAGTCTCTAAACATATGATGACTGTCATTGCCTCACTGGTCCTTGACACCGCCTACCTCCAAACCAATGCACTGTCCATTGCCACTGTGTACAAGCTGTAGCACCCAGCAGTCCACTACGAGCTAGTAATATTTACCGGGCACACTGAGTCTAAATCCGAGTGGAAGCATTGGATCAGTTTCCCCACAAAAGCACACACACACTCGAGAACACGTGCACAAACCCCCAAATTACCACTACCAAAACATAGCACAGAACCCTCACTAATGAGCCAATACTGCTGCCACTGCCGCACTGGTTCTAGAAAATGTGTACCACGGAACCATTGGACAAAACCTATCCACTGTGTACAAGCAGTAACATCCCGCACACTGAAGAAGGAAGAGCCGGAAGACCCAGGAGAGTGCCAAAAGAAAAAAAACGGATTCTTTCAAAGGGTTCAAAGGGTTTAACGAGCGTTAACCACTCCTGGTCATCTGCCCGAAGCCCTAAGGCCCTATGTCTGCAACAGCCAGATTCCCAGGCGGTCACCCACCTAAGTATTCTTTCCCAAGGATTCTTTCATTTTATCCATCAACAATCAAGTATCTACTAATATAATACCCAACCTCAGGAACCAGCATAAGGAGGAGGAGGAGCAGCCTGCAGCAGCAGACGCCCAACAATTCAAAGTAACGGCTGCAATCGTGGCTACAATTTAAAGTAAAGTTGTGTTTCATTCTTCCAGCACATGCCATGTTATTGCTACCGTGCATAACAATTCTACGTACATTTCGTGCGCATGCTATGTCATTGCTACCGTGCATAACAATTCTTGGTGTATTATTTCCAATACTTGATTGTTGAGAATAAAACAAAACGTTACTTTAAATTGTAGCCACGATTGTTGCCGTTACTTAGAATTGTTGGGCTGCTGCTGCTGCAGGCTGCTCCCCCTCCTCCTTGTGCTGGTTCCTGATGTTGGTTATTATATTAGTAGACAGGAAAGTAATTAGGAGGCCATCATCGGATAAACTAAGGTCTCATGGCATAACAACAATGGGATGTGAACTGACACCCTATGACATTTCACTGTTATAATTATTCATAGCACTGAATACATGTTGGCTACACTTTGATGTGAAATATCAAGTTGAGGCATCATCTTTGCAACATGGTTTGGAAGTGAACGGTAGTCTTCCACTGGAGGGTGCTGCGAGCGTCGACTATATTCTTATCCGAGTGTGCCAGTGGTTTTGGGACCCGCCGCGTCCTTCCCAGACCAGGAACTTAACAGGCGATCTCCCGGATCATCCGTAGTCTCGGGTGACACGGTGTCACCCTGGAGTTCATAGCAGCTGTGCACCAAACTCGATGGACACAAAGGATACAGTGGAAGATAAAGCTATTTAAGACATTTCAACATAGCGACAGTGTAGTTGCACCGTCTTGGAATTCTGAAGAGTTTAATTCAGAGGCGGACTGTAGGATAGTTTGCCCCAGTGGGGATAACAAACTTTCGGTTCCTTGGGAGCTTACTGGCGAGGATGTTGGACACCAGTCCCCCAAATGAATTTGTGTCAGCCGCATGGAGGTTCAAAGAAAGCTTAAGAGTTTTTAAATGTTGAAATGGATGTAAAGTTTTTTTTTAATCCGATAAAGACGGGTCTTAAGCGCAACAAAACCTTTACATATTACAACTAGTATTCTTTTAGTCATCCAAATACTGAATTTTTGGGTGCACCATGCGAGAGGGATGACACGATTAACTAAAATAACAACCTTTATGGCCATTCCAGGATAAGGGAAGGGATGTAACTACAAAAAAAAATATTCCGAAAACCGAAAACGGTTGGGTGTGGTGGCAAACGCCATCTGCCAGCCTAGGCTGATCCCTCCATAAGCCCCCAGAATAATGTAGTTGTGGCCGTGTTCAAAGCCTTTAATGGCCACAGAATTGTAGCAGTATCCCTGCGCAAAGCCTTTAATGGCCTTTCCAAAACTTTCTGCTTATTATTTTTACATACCACTTCTGCTGCACTAGTACTCAAACTACTGTATTATAACATAAGAAGAGAAAGGAAATTGCATATATGAGAATAGTATGTAAAGAAACACCCGTAGTAGCTATACGGGTCTTCACTACAATCTGCTATGCTATTAGTGCTGTATGTTTATGTTATTAATGTACAGGGTGTCCAAAAATTATTAACCCCATAACGAAATTAAATATTAAAAAAAAAAGAAAACAGATATTTGAAAACTGTAAAGTGCCAACTGTTTATTAACACAAAAAGTTTTTTTTTTACAAAATTTCTGACGATGATGGCAACATAATGAACCTCCACTTGCGCCCGTTTTGTTGCTCGGAAAATATCCAGTCGAAAACCAATTTCTCCCCAAACATCGTTAATCATACCTACTGATACTATGTTTAGTACCTTAGTTTTTCTTGTGGGTCTTTATAAAGGCAAAGTGTACGCAAGAAAGGTAATTGTGTGCAGGAATTACGGGATAAGATCACCAAGGTAATAAAAACGATATCAGTAGATATGTTTCGTTTCTGGAGAAATGGACTTTCGACGGGATATTCTCCTAGCAACAAAGGGTCACATGTGGAGGTTTATTATGAGGCCATCATCACCTGAAATTTTGTAAAAAAAAACAAAAACTTTTTGAGTTAGTAAAGAGTTGGCACTTTTCAGTTTTTCAATATCTACTTGCTTTTTTTTTAATACTCAATTTCTTATAAGTTTATAATAGTTTGTGAATAGTTTGTGGACACCCTATATATTTATGGTACTATTACCACAAGAGCTTAGTTTATTATCGATCATCTCAATGAAGAGTTGCATTCCGATTTGAAATAAAAACACACGAGTGCTTGGGCGAGGCATTTTTTTCAGCCTGGGAACAATGACTGAAATGTAAACTACAGTGTTTGCGGCGTAGAAATGAAGTATTTGAAAGTTCGGATACGCCAACACATTGCTTATTTGCGCTGTCAATTTTACAAACTGGCCGAACTTGTGGACAACAATAGAAAAGCGACAATAACGCCATATTAACTACGTGGCTAGCACCAGAAGAGATAGCAACAAGGTGCACTGGGTTAAAATGGAGGGTGAAAAAAAACGGCACCTTTAGCCAAGCCAGTGTTGAAAGAGTGGAATTCTTTGGCTTAAAACACATTTTTTTTTCACCCATCCCATAAGCAGCGAGGTTGTAAATCGGAAACGAAAAAATCCCACTTGCTACAAATTTCAGAAACTGGCAATAAAATCGAAAAAAAATCGCGAGTTTTATGCCTAAGAAATCTGCTCTAACAGCATTGGCTTCAGTAAGACGCCCTAGTTTTTCCCCCTCCATGTTTATGAAGTGCACCTTGCATTTAGCCCAATTACTGACTCCAGGTTAGAGTTATGCGTAATAATATGAAATTTATTGCACTGCACGGACTGACCAACAGACAAAGAAATGTGTAATACAAATTGCCCTCCTAAAAGGCTACGAAATCCCACAAGTACATGATATGAACGGTGAGATTTAATTTTCGGAAAGAAAATAGCTTTCCATGGTCACAATGAACGGTTAAAACAATAAAGAAAAACGCCCGACAAATTGGAATCGTTTACTAGTGATCGATCATCCTGGAAATTCGCGACTAGAAAATTCCACTTTGTCATGAGCTTTTATTCGTTGTTTTAAAGGTTTCGTTGTGACCCAAGAAAGCAATTTTCTTTCCGAAAATTAAAACTCTTCCATTTCATCTACTTGTGGGATTTCGTACCCCTTTAAAGGCACTGTCCAGGCAGGAATTGTACTCGGCTGGTCACCATAGTCACCGGAAGAGATGGTGTCAGTTCGTTTGCGTATTGGTCATACCAATCTTGCTAATTGCTTCCTTTTGAGAGAGATGGGGTATCCCTCTTCAATATCATTGGTGTCGAAGGCCACTCACGGTCCGTTACTTGCTTGTTGATTGTCACTATCTTGATGATGTTCGTTGCTGTTTCCATCTTCCATGAGTCACAGTGCGACAATTGGGCGATAAGTCTGCCCTTCTGTCCGGGATTTTTAAATATTTGCAGGAGATACAGTTGTATGATTGGATATATTATTTGAGGTTTTGTTTAACATCTCTATAATGTGTGACGCAGTGGCAAACCAGACTACTGCACTGTGATTGAGGTTGGTTCTAATGACATCGTTGTCGACGCGCCATTTACCCTCAGTCCCCCCCCCCCCTTCCTTTTCAGGAGGGCAGTTTGTATTACATTGCAACTTAGCCACAAAATAATTGAGGAATGACAAAGAAAAACTGAAAACGGACGCTGCAACCCCACTAAGCCCAATTCAAGGAAGTAAGCCATATAGATGATTGACCTCAGGGTTTATTTCCAGGGCGATGCGGTCTATTCTTTAGAGATGTTGTTCAGTGGTTCAAGGATGCTCTAGTTTCGGATGTAGTAGAGTGGCATACGTCAGGAAGAGTTGTTGTTGGTTAGGGGAAGCTCCCAGAGTGAAGCTTAAGGGGGCTGCATGGCCTTTTATACCTAGAGCTGGACCCAAAAGCCAACACAGGTGGTGTAAGGTATTTCCTGTAGCATATCCTGCTATCCCATGAGCCTTCTCCGCTAACAGCCACCCATAGTGGCTGGTATAATGCCAGAGCTATCCTGACCACTGATCTATAGGGACTGGACTATACATCAAAGTCCATAGATAGCATCATACATTGCACGAATAGTAAGAAATACACATAGTACATAATATGGAGCCATACCATCAAGGCAAAGAGGCCCACTAAGGCCCTAGCTTAAGGTATAGGAGAAAATAACGGAAGCTGTGGAGACCGTCGTTGCAAAGCGAACGGTATACAAACACGTAGTACAAACCAAACAGACGCAGCTAAAAAGCTGCAGGAAAAAAACGCAGAAGAAAAGGCTGAATGGCCCAGAGAAGTACCGGATCGGAGAACACGCAGCTAAAGCGCTACAGAGAATAAACATCAGATAAATGAGAATTCTGATTGATCTTTATTTAACCAATCAAATATAAACGAAAGCAGCGGACGAATAAGCTCTGAAAAAAATGAAGCAAAAAACATCAATTGAGCCTCATCATTCGAGAACTTGATTAAGTTCACAAGATTGCCTTGCTTATCTCCCAGGATTTCCGGTAGCACTCTGCATATGCTGCAGCATACACGGGATGCCTTTGATGCCTGACACTCCAAGTACAAACAACTATAAACGGGTCATAATGAACTGTGTAGTAATAATCTAAAAGACAGTACGGTCCTGAGAAATTTTTATTCATGAAGATTTCCCAACGCGATGGCATTAGTTATTGTGTGCGCGGCGTATCTTGAGTCATGCACGTAATTTACGATCGGCTACGTCTTCTTACAGGGGCCGGCTTTCATCGACGGCCGCCATTGTTTTTGTAACTATTTTGGATAACAACAAGGCACTCTGCTACCCAAAACATACAATCGATTATTTGTGTTCATTTTGGGGCGAACATTATACATTAAATGCACACTACGTTTCGACTTTTCATGAAAGTAGACGTATTCTCCAGTGACAAAACAGTTCCTTAAAGATAAGCCATAAAAATTGGGTGTTTTATCTCCGATGCGTGTTTAAAAGTCAGCATAAAGAAGAATTATTAATGCTATAAACTCCTCACCTTAGTGTTGTATTGCAGCGTGTTGCCGTCACTGGTCGTTAATAAATATTAGTACCTAACCCTCATCGCGATTGATTATACTATAAAGTTAGCAAAGGATCACTTCGTTTCTACAACGTTGAGTTGGCTGCCTCTTCACCCATATCCCCTTTTAACCCGTGTCACTCACTATACATTCAGATTCATCTGGAATGCAGTGGTGAAATAATTAATTCTCCAAGCATTTTGTTTTTGATTTGTACTATATACCACATTCTGCTCCGTTAAAAAAAAAAGTCACATAGTTGCCTTGCAAGCCTGTTTTTAGTTCGTGATACTTCATCTATAAACAGGACAGAAAGCCAAATGGGCTCGATTAAGGCAACGAAAATACGTTTGCATCCGTATGTATTTAATACTACATCTGACTTCGTTTAAAATGTAATGAGTGTTTGTCCTTCATGCTTGTTGTTTTTAATTTTTTCTACAGCGTTTACCTTCGCTAAAAATGTGAGGTGGCCGTCGAAACCTGTTTCCGCATGCTGCAGACATCTCCAAAACCACAGGAATGAGCTGAGGGCCACACACCGGATGCGACGTTGCAGCGAGACGTTTTTAGGCGTCTCATGACAACAAAGCAAAGCTCCTTCTAGTTTCGTCTGTTGGGGGTCTCTCCACCAGATGCGACGTCTTGTGACGTTTCGTCTTGCAACGACGTTTTGTCTATTTTGGTGTGTCCCTAATGGATTAGTTTTCATCCATGTTTATTTTTTTTTAATTTGTGGTTCCACATTCAACTTTGTTTAAAATGTAATGGAGTAAGTCGCCCTCCATGCTGGTTGTTTTTATTTGTGATACCACATTCACCTTGGTTTAAAATTAATGGAGTAATTGTCCTCCAGCTTTGTTGTTTTTAATTTGTGATACCAGATTCAACTTCGTTTAAAAAGTAATGGAGTAGTTGTCCTCCATGTTTGTTGTTTTTAATTTGTGCTACTGAATTCAACTTCATTTAAAATGTAATGAGTATTTATTTGACCATTAGGCTTTTTGTTTTTAATTGTGCTGTTGCATTCACCTTTATTTAAATTGTAATGGAATTGATTTCCTTCATGTTTGTTGCTTTTTACTTTAGCTACTCCGTTTAATTAGTTTAAACTGTAATGGCGTAGTTGTCCTCCAAACTTGTTGTTTTTTTATTTGTGCTACCACATTCAACTTCGTTTAAAATGTAATGGACATTTGTCCTTCAGTTTTCGTTTTTTTTATCACGTTCACATTGGTTTAAATTGTAATGGAGTAGTTGTCCTCCATATTTATTAATTTAATTTGTGCTTTGGCATTCATCTTCGCTTGAAATGTAATAGCATCGTGTCACTCCATCCCCCTCCCTCTTCCTCTCTACCCCCCCCCCCCCCCCCCCCCCCCCCCCGCGGCGGGGGCTGAGGCTTAAAACCGTGACGACACTAGGTGATTGCCGCCAACGTCAGTCACAGAAATTAGAAATCAATGGGTTAGGACCTTCACGTTTGTTGTTTAAATTTGTGCCACAAACTTCTTAACTTCACCTGAACTTTGATGAAGCCTACTCAACGAAGTAATCTTCCAGTCATGTGGTTTTTAATTTGTGCCACATAGTTCTCTGTCCCGCATGTTGTTTTAATTTGTGGGACTAAATTCAGCTTTGCGTGAAATGTAATAGTATAGTGTTGTCGTCGAGCTGTTTTTATGTTTGTCGTCACGTTCAATGTAATACCCTAATTGCCTTCGATGCTTGGGTTTTTTAAAATTTGTTTTTACCTATATCTAGATTTTCTTGAAATGCAGTGACGTAATTGTCTTTTCCCATTTTCCATGTCTATTGTTTTTAATCCTCACTTAAATGCAATACCGTTCCTGTTTCCCATACTTCTGTTTTTTGTTTGTTTGTTTTTTTAAATTTCTGCCACCATATACAGATTCGCCTAAAACGGAAGAGCTTTGTTTCTCTTTATGGTTTTTTGTGTTAATTTGTGCCGTCACATTCACCTTCGACTGAAACTCAATGGCAAATTTGTTTTCCATGCATGTTATGGTCATTTAGGCATCCGCATTCAGTTTTGTTTGAAATTCAGTAGATAGATTTTCCAACCATGCCCGTTGTTTTTAATTTGTTCAACCTCATTCAGCTTTCTCTGAAATTCAGGCAGAATTGTCTACGGAAGCTTGTTGTTTTTTTAGCTGTGTAACCATATTCAGCTTGTTCTGAAATGGACTGGCGTAGTCATTCGTGCGGAGCAGCATATATACCTCGGCCTACTGAGTTGTATTTGCTGAAATTGCTGTTCTTGCACCCCATTAAGCTTCATCTGAAGTGCAATTGCCTAGATGTCTACTGTGCTTGTAATTTGTATTCATGCTGTCTCATTGAGCTTCATTCGGAAGCGAATCTGGAGCAGATACTTTTTGTGTCTTTGCTTGTAGTCTTTATTTGTTCTGTCTCATTATGCTTCATCTGGAGCAATTGCGAAGGCTTGTAGTTTTTTATTTGAGCTACTACATTAACTACCTTCTGAAAGGTGTGACTGTTTTCCTCGCTTTTAATTTGTATCTGTGCCGCCTAATTTCACTTCGTCTAAAATACAGAGGCGTAGGTGTCTTCCATGCTTCAGTTTCGTCTATAGAGTAGCGACTTGTACTCTAGGTTTTGTTTTCCTGTCATTATTAGCGTAGGAAATGTAAGGAAAAGACTTTACTGATTAAAATTGTTGTCTGGTAATGGCCCTGATTCTGTGGGGGGCAGGGATTGAGGTTTTATGGCACGTTAACAGCTATAGGTCATTAGTGCCCACCATAGTCACAGTACAGTGTCCGGTTGCCACTGCGCCACAGATTGCATCGCAGAGCTGCTAAACTAATCCCACATCTTTATCTTATCAAATATCTGAAACTCCTGCAGAAATGTAACAGCCCCGGACAGGAAGACAGACTTAAGCACCCAATTGAAACGCTAAGTCTCGCAGAAGATGGAAGCGGTGTCGAACACCATCAAGATGGGAGGACGCAACGATCCGTCGCACGGCACTGTTTGTAATTATGGGTACTTGGAGGCTATTCTTCGATGGATCACTTCCCTTGGCCGGCTGAGAGATTCGATCACTTGTCCACACGGTTCGCATTTCAAGGACTTGACCACTGCGGTGTCTTTGCACTCTTTGCACTCAGTTAACCCTCACATATAGAGCACGTTTCTCGTTTGGATTTGACGTTTAAATTATTCCACTCCAAATTTTCTCGCCGGGCTCTGACGGTCCGTCACTTTGTTGTTAATTGTCACCATCATCATGGTGTTCGTTGCCGTTCCCACCTTTCGCGGGAGTCCCTCCTTCCACCTGCAGTAGCGGGACATAGCTTGTCAATTGAGGGATGATTCTATCCTCCTGTCCGGGGTTGGTTATTCCCCGTCAACCTCAGTTTTTGTAGGAGGTACAGATACAATAAGATCCAGTACAGATCTAGTACATCTTTGGAGTATGGTCGACATCTCTGTAATGTGTGGTGCCACTGCACTGTGACTGAGGTTGGCGCTAATGACCAAGCTGTCGACGTGCCATTAAACGTCAATACCCTCCCTCACTAAAAAGTATAAATACGTAGAACGAGATAAACAAAATAGGCACCTAATACATTTTAAAGCAAGGTATTGAATTTGTTTTCAAAGGTTAAAAAGTCACAACTGTCTAACAACAGCGTCTAATAATGGCACACAGGGCTCGCAACTGGAAGTAACTGAACTTATACTGCTTAAATACGGGCGATTTTCCGCAGATAATAATAGAGCCAGTTACAGAAAACATATGACGTCACTTTAATAGCTGATATACTGACATACACAAATGTGAGCCACCCAGTAATATCCATACGAGTTTGTAATTCAAAGATTAAATCATCCCACAGTTCAATAAACTTAGCCAAGTGTGTAAATGCTCCACGATTCCTTTCGATTGTTAACGTTTCACGCGAACTGAGTCGGAGGGTGTTTTGCTCAATTATCAAACGTGTCCAATTTCTAACGCCTTTACTGGCTCCCACCCTTTCTTCCTATTCTTCCTCGAGCTTGGAGGGGTTCAATTCATTGACGCCAAATTTCTCTTTCGCATCATTAAAATTAATTGAAAATTACGGCTGACAATTAAGGCGCAAGAACTTTAATGGGCTGATCTCCGGTTCCTTTCTTAGGCGAAGGCAGGAGGTGAAGAAGACGACGACGACGAAGAAGACTACCTTCGTTCAGAAACGGCGGCGGCAACCGTTGGGCTGAAGAAGACACTTTGAGCTTCATTTGTCACCATACCTAATTAGCGCATTTAATGGTTCGTGTGATGCTGATAGTGTAGTAAATAGGGTCGAGAATCGATGATTGTTCAGTTTCCCCATGTATATGAACAATTCTGTTTTAATCATTAAACGTGGTATTCAGACTGGTGTATATACACAGAATTAAGACTTGAGCCAGAGGCAGAAATAACTCCTTCGTATTTTAAAATAATTCATCAAAAATCGTAAAAGTGCCTATGTTTTGTTTTGCCAGCAGAAAGTTATGGCTTCCCAGCTCGATGAACTAGATGACTTGCGAATGGCATTAGGCACTGACAAAATTTGTGGGAAACCCCAGAAGAAGACAATTTGAGCTTCATTTGTCACCATACCTAATTAGCGCATTTGATGGTTCGTATGATGCTTACAGTGTAGTAAGTACGGGTCGAAAATCGATGATTGTTCATTGTTCAGTTTCCCCATGTGTATGAACAATTCTGTTTTAATCATTATACGTGGTATTTAGACTGGTGTGCAGAGAATTTACGCTTTAGCCAGAGGCGCAAATAACAAAGGACACCATTGCATTTTAAACAAATCATCGAAAATCGTAAAAGCATCTACGTTTTGTTACGCCAGCAGAAAGTTATGACCTACCATGCAGTTCGATGCACCGAAAATGACATTAGGCATTAACGAGACACTGAAGGAGACCCTGTGTGGGAGATCCTGAAGAATGTAGGTACCTAGGAAGGACAACTAATAAATTTGTTTAAAGACTTGTGGCGCTTTAGTCCCTGAAGTCTAACCGGGTAGTTCGTACCTACATTGCTCGAGTTAGTTTTGCCCTAATGGTACCAGGATAGGTTCCACATGTTTGAGGTTCGTAATTACCAAACGTTTGGTTAGTTTACGTTTTAAGTTGTTGGGAGGGTCGAGGCTTAATGGCGTGTTGACAGTTAGGTCATTGGCGCCAACCTCAGTCACAGTGCAGTATTCCGGGTCTTGTAAAACACATTACAATATGTTAAACAAACCCCAAATTTAGATCTTATCATACATCTGTACCACCAACAAAAATTTAATAACCTAGGACAGGAGGACAGATTCATTACACAATTGACGTGCGAAGTTGCTAAGTTGCTAAGTTATTGTGGAAGTTGGAAATGGCAGTGATCACCATCATGATGGTGATATTCCTCAAGGAGGTGATGCTCCGTAATTGGCCAGTGACGCTAATGGCTTTCAGGAGGAAATTCGCCCCTCAAAAGGAAAGAATGTGTGAGGCTGGGTTAGATTTAAGTTGTCTTACGAATACTTAACAAACCCTGTTGCTAAGAGAGCTTAGCTTACCTGTAAATGATTGGAGGCGAACTAAGTTAGCATTGTATTTTGATAATTTAAAAAAAGTCCTAAATCGGCAGAATACACTTGTGAATGACACACAGCTACTACATACCGGTTAGCTTCCGTAAATAGCTTATTTATTGATTACAATATTTCGAGTACAGTAAAAATGTTTGCAAAAATGTATGCGTTCTCTTTCTGCTTTGTATTTAAGCCTAAATGCCATTGGTGTCACCAGCTACTTACGGACCGTCACGTGCTTGTTGATGGTCATCATCTTGATAGTGTTATTCGCTGTTTCCATATTACGTGATACATGGCGTGTCCTCCTGCCCGGGATTTTTTTAATTTTTTCAAGAGGTACAGATGTATGATAAGTAAATTCTGAGTTGGGATTTGTTTAACATATCTGTAACGTGTGGCGCACTGGCAACACTGTGACTGAGACTGTCTATAAAGTCCTAGCTACTGAAGAGCCATAAATCCTCAATTCCCCTTCTGTATTTTGTTCGTTACCCCTTGCGTGCACTGTGTTAAAAGATTAACAATTTGCCCAAACAATAAATAACACTTTCTTTGTAGGTGAAAACTAAAGCAGAGCGATTTCATCCTCAAACAAACAGCTGAAAAAATCGTAAAAATTACTGAAGCTGTCCGACGGCTAGACTCCCATTACTAAATTTTTGAAATGAAATTTGATTCGATAATTAGCCATGCTACTGCTATAGATACACGAACAGCAAGAAACAAACAGCAGATGCCACTATTATTGTGGCTTTCTAGCTGATTACCAGTCAGAAAATAATTATTGACTGCAAAGAATGATTTACCCACTGCCGAAAAAACTGTGTAAGATGCAGAACCAAAACCGACCTCTGGTTAAACTATATTCCACAAAAAAAAATAGCAAATTGTTTATTTGATGGTAAAATTTATGTTTTTGTCGATATTATTTGTACATAAATTTATACATAAATTTCATCATAAATAAGTTATAAATCAGAGAAGGCTTAATTTATTTTTCTTTTGGGAAGCTTTACGGATTAGATCCCCGTACAGACCGTACTCGCCGTATTTTTTTTTTAATATCGATTTTGAGTTCATGCAATGGTCTGTCATGTCACGATCTTCACGAAATAAAATCTATTTTAATTCAAAAGAGTTTTGATAGTGTAATAAATTGATAAAATGTCCGCAGTAGTATCAAAACTCCTTTCGAATTAAAACTACAATTTGGTCATTATTTCGTCAAAATACAAGTTTTTCTCATTTTATTTCATTAACTGCGTACATAATTTCTGTCAGTCGACGTGCCATTAAACCTCAACCTCCCCTCCCTCTCCTTTCTTTGAATTTGTAAAGTTATCTGTGGTTGCGAGTAACAGCTATCAGAAACTACTGGTAGCCTGCTCTTATTGCCGCTGTTCTTCTCAATGGTGACCACCTCCGTCATACACTCTTCCACATCAACAACAACAATGGGGGTCGTGTCAATTTGAGCTGGATCGTTTTCGATAACCGAACCACGGTATTCGGTTTCCATGAAAAACAGTTTGCCCCTTAGAAGATCCGTTTCGTCGGTTTTTGGAAGACTCGCGTTGCTTGAGCGACTGAATGGATCTCAGCCGGCCTTGTTCGCACAGCCTTCATTGCATACGCTTGAAGCAACAGGAGACTGAACGTACCTCACTCGGACTTGACTTATAGGCTGAATTAATATCTCTATGTGTGGCCGTCGTGCCCGGATTCCAGCCAGCGGTCAAATGAAGACGAAATAACTGCATCAAAACTAATGTTTGGAAAAAACTTTATTTATTTATTTATTATATGCAAAATGCACACAAGTATATATTAGTGTTATTATTTTAGTGAACCGTTATAACTTGAAATACCGTACAATTAAGATAGAATTGGCATGTAGCATAAGCCTAACTGTTTTTCGTTTGCTAAATTGCTAACCCTATCCCTACAGGTAAGAAACATCTTTAAGATTTCTAAAAAACTGAAACGGAGCTGTAACCGACCGATGTTTTGGCAAAAAACCGAAAACCGAACCGTAACTTTAAAACCCCAAGCCGTCCCATCCCTAATATTGTCAATCCTCTATATTTTTGTTTTGTTGGCTGATAATGCGAAGAGGATCCTGTTTGCTTCACCCAACGTTAGTAAAAGAAGAGTAACCCTGATGCCATCTTAGCTGACTTCAACCATCAAAGAGACGTTATATAAATTGTGCCACACAAGTGACGATCATTGGTTGTCTTGTATAGCTAAGATTTATGTTTAGCTAAGATTTCCGGGTGCCGTGTTTAGCTTAGGTTTCTTGGTGAAACAGTCATTATTAGCTCCCAGCTGAGAAAAAAAAGTTTAGTACTGCTCGCCCATGGTTCATCAACCTCAGCTTGTGCTTACTGTAAACCATTAAGTTCAGCGTATTGTTTTATTCGTCATCAGCTGGAAGAAGGAGAGGAGCAATTTGAGAACAGACAAAGAATGGTGTTATCACAACTCAGCTTCATAGCGCTTAGCACCAGAAAAAGCGTATCTTAACTCAGTGTCAAGATACAATCCATAACAACACAATCAGCTGCCACTGTACGTGGTTTTTGATCGCAACATCACTTGCTTTGAAAATATTTTTATATTTATCTTTAATACAATTTGTCGTCTTCTCCTTAATTACAGTATTATCTTAAGGATTGTTTTTGGTAATTGACACAGTAAATTGAATTAAAGAGCAAAGTAAATCGGTTACGACAATTAGTTCTTAGCTGCAAGAAATGGTAGGTATATGTGTATTTTTAGTGCATTTATAATTTGTAAAACAAGCAGATTCCTAGTTAAGGCAGGTTTTTTACCTGTTTTTGTGTTTGAAGGTCTTTTGAGTAATTACGTGTTCATTTTGTGTATGCACTTTTATGTTTCAATTTTGTAGCGTTTTGCTGTTTATGGTGTGTGTTTTGTGTGTGTTTGTGGGCTTACGTTTTGCGAATTGGAGTTCAAATTATAGTTCGTTGCGTTCGAGTAAACTCTAATCCGTTTTTATTCGTGTACGTTCGCGGTATGGAGATACGAGCTCTAATGTTTTTTTTCTAAACGGCGAAGCTGTTTTTTGCTCAGTTAATTTGTTGGCTTCCATTTTATTGTAATTGCTACGATCTGGTCTATCATGTGTCCACTGTCCACCAATTTTGTTTTCGAAAAAACGGAACATTATAAATGCATGTATGTTTAGGTTCCGCCCAAGGTTTGTCCCATGATTATTATTTGACGGCAACACATTAGCGTGTTTCTAGATTCAGCATGCGTCATATCGATTAGTAGTTGATTCTGGATTGTTGCAGTGTCATGGCAAACAATTTCGGAAACAATTCATCTAACTTCCCGAAGCCCGCATTGAAAAAGTAAATAAGTCACTTCATCATGTCGGCCGCCCGGCGTCAAAATTTAAGACTTCGCACCCCACGGTTTAAAACTTGAAGATTTAAGGAAATATCAAGACCATTTAATTTTGGTTCTCCACAATTAGATAGCTAACTCAAACAACGACAATGTTCAGCATCACTTATTGGGGCGTCGGCTTATGGCACCCAAACATAATTGTTGCATCTTGTTCGAGTGAGCTGTAATCCGAAATTGTGCGCTTCGCCTATTGTAACCCCATTGTTACATGTTGCAGCATTGTAACATTTTGAAATTGTTAGCCTCGCCACCTCCTCAGCCTCCTCCTCCTCCTCCTGTCCAATTTTCTGAAATTCTCGTGCGCAAACAAACTCTAATATACACGGTCTACCGGTCGTGTAAATAACCGCCGGATTTACAAAAATAAATAAAGCACTCTGTAGACTACAGAGTTCATTGTTACTGATTCTAGGCCCGACTGAAGTCCATTGGTGATACTAGTTCTGAAGTCCATTTTTGTGATTCTAGTTCTGTCTGAAGTCCTCTGGTTGTTTTCGTCACTTTAGTTGTTGTTAATACGCTGAATTAGTTTGTGTAGTTTAAAGGCCTCATCGACATTTTTTTAGAATTGGTTTTGTACTTTCATAAACTGTATTTTATTTACCGACCTAGTTTGCACAGCCTGCATTGCCTACACTTGAAGCAACAGGAGACTGAACGTACCTCAGCCGGACTTGAGGACTTGATTATCTTTATAGGTTCCTCGTTCCCGCATTCCAGCCAGCAGTCAAATGGAGACGAAATAACGGCATCAAAACAAATGTTTAAAAATTTTTTATTTATTTATATTTTTGCAAAATGCACACAAGTATAGTAGAGTTATTGTTTTAGTGAACCTTTATAACCATACAATAAAGAAAGAAGTGCTCAAAAGACTTAAGACTTAAGGCTCAAAACCGTCTGCCCCTTAGAAGAAAACCGTTTCATCGGTTTTTCAAAGACTCGCGTTGTTGAGCGACTGAGTGGATCTCAGCCGGCCTTGTTCTTACAGCCTTCATTGAATATTGAAGCAACAGGAGACTGAACGTACCTGACTTGGTCTCGACTAAGGCCTAATTAATATCTCTATGAGTTCCTTGTGCCCCAATTCCAGCCAGCGGTCAAATGAAGACGAAATAACTGCATCGAAACAAATGTTTATAAAATTTTTATTTATTCATTTTTCTTCAAAATGCACACAAGTATAGTAGAGCTACTGCTTTAGTGAACCTTATAACTTGAAACTCCATACAATAAAGAAAGAATGCTTAAAAGACTTAAGACTTAAGGCTAAAAAAAAAAGAAAAAATTGCCATATACTATATCCTTAATTGTTTTTCGTTTGCTAAATTTCTAAGCCTCCCCCTATATAGGTAAGAAACATCTTCAGGGTTTCCAAGAAAAAAAAAAACCGGAACCAAACCGTAAGCAACCGAGGTTTTTCAAAAAACGAAAACCGAACCGAAACTTGAAAACCCAAAACCAACCCTTCCCTACTATCCAGTAAGGTACAGGATCGCCCAACTTTATTGCCTGTCGTTACAGCTGAGGAATTTAAAAAATAAAAGAAGGGTGAATCGATTCACTTTACACTTTGCAGTGTTGGAAATTGATGCTAGGAAAGCTGAAATAAAGAGCATGCTAAAAAAACGGAACGGACTTAGAATTTGGTCTCAAGGACTTGGAATGCATTGTCCGCCCGCAGACATCTAATCCTCTTAACTCGCAGCACAGCATCGGAAGCATACCAGCAGCTTCAAAATTCAAATCCGAAAGTAGAATCTTTTGATTTCGGCATACAATTGTGTCATTGTACATATAAATTCATATATTTTCAGATATCACTCTAAGACGTAAGAGGAACTCACACTAATACTCTAGATCTGATAAAAATAAATTCTAACACTGTTAAAGGTTTAGAATTTCATAAACTGTTGCCCAAAACCTACGTCAAATCCTCATCAAAGTACGTGTTAGGAAACAAAAGCTTTTTACACAAAAATGTGTGTTGCTGAAAGCCTCAGTTCTGTGTTATAAAAAAGTTACAGCTGAGCTCTAGTTCTTTGCCGGTTCAACTTTAAGAACGAATGGCTGAAAGATACAACACTGTCGTTCCTGTTGTACAAACAAAAAACTGAAAAATACCTGCTTAGACCAGACGCACGAACAAAAAGAGAAACTACAAGACAACAAGAGCAGTAATGACCATGTGTGCGTTATTTTTTTTTTGGGGGGGGGGGGCTTTTCCCTTTTCAGTATATTCAGTGAGGCGGAAAAGGCTAGCATGCATAATTGGGTAAGGCTGCAGGCTAAAGGCTGCATTTGGGTGTGTGTTGAAGAGGGGTGACGGAGTGGGGAGGGAGGAGTTTGTTTGTGTGTGTGTTTTCCATCTGTTTCGTACTGCCACGCCTTCTGTGTCTTCTTCTTCTTCTAGATCTTTTTCTGAGTTCACGACGATCCCACTGTCTGTCAAGATCATGTGTTTCACCGAATGATGAATTTCCGGATCAGAAACGCAAAGTAAAAATAATAAAAAAAGATGAAAAAAAAAAAAAAAAGGAAAAACTTGCTGGCTGTTGCCTTCTGCTTGTGCGTTTCCTGGAAAAGAAGCAAAAAGCACGGAAAAACTGAAAGAAACGAAGAAAAGAAAGAAATGTCCAAAAAAAATACCAGGAAAGAAACGTGCACGGCAATGCCTCACTTTCGCCTCAGGCGACTAAATGAGGCAGCCACTCATAATTACCCTACGGGCCAAAGAGTCGTGTTGCATGCTTCAGGAGGTAAGGAGGCAGGGAAGAAGGAAATCGAAACCAGCGGACGTAGGGGAGAGCTTTTCCGAAGCAAAGGAAGAGAGGAAGGGACGGGAAATAGGGGTTCCGCAAATCGGGACAGTAGACTCTGATCCAGTGAATCTTGAATGACTGCAAATGACGCGCAGATGGTAATTAACTTACGTGTCGGTGACTTGGTTTTGTTCTTCAACGAAATCATTCTTTATCTTGCGCTAGTTTGATTGTTGGCCCTTTTTCTGTCGTGTTTGAGTAGCATTTTTACTGGTTATTCAACAGCATCTTTTGCGTATTGATCATACCAACTATAATCATCGCGTCGGACGTTTACAAAGGGTTTGCCTGGCTTACGGGACTTGCAGTCCATTGAGAAACTTTCCAGGGTTGGCCTTGGAGCCCTTGCAACTGCGCAGGTTGCGTGCTGATTTGCGTCTTACCTTTAAGGTATGTTCGAGGGTTTTTATCGATGGACTTGCTATTCTTTGACCCCACGCCGTATAAGGCCGCTAGAGGCCATTCAATAAAGTTGGCTGTTTAGCATCGGAGACGGGTGCAGGAGGAGTTTCTTTACAGTAAGAGTAATCACTGTCTTGAACTCCGTAAGAGAAGATACGGTTCGGGCACGCTCTCCAGCGCACTTCAAAACCTTACTGGGTAGCGCAGGCCTTCCTCATTTTCTCAAAAGACCGGAATTCTGTCCCCTTAGTTCACTAAACTTATAGAAACGACTCGGACAGGTGTAAATGGCACACCCTTCTTGATCTCAACCACTCTCGTGGTTAAACTAAATTATTATTATTATTATTATTACTAGGGCAGCACCCCGTACATAACTGGTTTTTTTTTCTAGCATTGTTGTGATTTCCCATTTGCACGCAAATACTGCAATTTCCCGTTAACAGTCGCCCAAGGTTTCATTAGGTTTAGTTAGATCCAGGGTTAAGAGACGTAGAGGCCTAGATCCAGTTTGCATGAAAATATTCAACAGAATAAAGATTATCGAGATTCCCACTATGGAGATCTACAGTATGCCGATTATCGAGATATCAAAGTCCAGTTGTCCCCGGAAGACAAAAACCACAACGCATATAAGGCAGAAATTTAATTTTCGGAAATTGATTGCAAATGCATGAGTTCCTTGGTCACAATAATACAGAAAAATGAATAAAAATACAAGAACAGGAATTGGCTTATGCTGTGTGGGCCGCCATGATGGATCATTTGCGCTGGTGCGCAGGTGTGGTTTTTGTCTTCCGGGGACAACTGGATTTTGATATCTCTTTTACAACCAAAAATTAATTGAGTTTGAGGGCGATTATCGAGATACCCATTGCTGACATTCACACAAACACATACATGTGATTTCCCGTAAGCAGTCGCCCAAGCTTTCATAGATTTAGTCAGAGCCAGGGTTAAGAGATGTAATGGCCTAGATCCCGTTTGCATGAAAATATTGTGACTGGAAAAACATATGACGTCATCAGTACTGTGCCTCTTTGTTGAAAACACAGAGTATCGTTACTCATACAGAACAGGCAATTCCGTTTGGCAGACATACAAACAAACGAACGAAATAATAATTATAGAGATCCCCAAAGTGGATGCACAAAAAAAAAAAAAATAAGAAATAGGAGTGGGGATCTTGGTGATCTAGCGAAAAACACACAAGCGAACAAACAATGTGATCTTAGTTATATAGATTATTATTCCTTTGCGGGGGATATTCCTCCTGACTGCCATTGGTGTTGCTGGTGACTTATGGTCCGTCACGTTCTTGTTGATTGTCACCACCTTAATAATGTTTATCGCCGTTTCCACCTTCCACGAGACACAGCCTGTCCGGGCTTTTTCAATTTTCGCAGGAGTCCTTACAGAGGAGCTCCCAAGAAGTTCAAGTCTAGTCTAGACTCGATTATTAGAGGCCAATGTGCCCATCCATGCCATGACGTGCATTGTAGTCATGGTGTCATGCTTGGTTTGCCATGCATAGTTACCACTTGTGTTAATTCATTCCATTCCAATTCCTCCTAACTGTAACACCTAGGAGTGAAATCGTCATAATTTATTCGTCTTTTGTCTAGCCAATATTTCGATCCTTTATATCAAAATTATTCTGAAACATTACGTAATTCATCTATTTTTACCACCAGTGTTTTTCCTGCTTTTTCCCTAGTCTTTAAGTCCCGCAAACAGCCTGTGTAAAACCGCAAGGGTTATTTCGCGTGTAAGTCGGGCGAGTGTAATATTGCAACCTCCACCGCAATAAACTCAACGGAACCAAGTACCCAGCGTCATTTTTACTAGCTAAGCTGTAACATCTTTACCATCAACTACCACTGTACTCTCGTTAAGACAGGAGGTACAGATTTACGGTAAGATCTAGATTTGGGGTTTGGTTAAGATCTGTGTAATGTGCGGTGCTGTAGCATCCCGGGACTGTTACTGGGGTTGGTGCTAATGACCTAGCTGTCAACGTGCCATTTAGCTCAACCCCCCCCCCCCCCATCCTTCCGCACCAGGAAGTATGTATTCACAAGAAAAGAATATAATTGAGTCCAACAACGAAAAGCTACAGTAGTTTCATTACAGATCTGGGAGCCTGAGTGTGAAGCGAGCAACAAATAGAGTTCTATGGGCTTGGTAGCCGAGCCAAGAATATTGTTACAAATTCCTTTTTACAACCTCTGTGTCACGTTACCCTAAACAGGCTCTGCGCGTATGTCTGGAGAGGAAGGACTAGCTATTATGCTGAACGAAAGCTCAGAAAAAAGGCTAAAAAATCTGTTAGATAGAAGTGTACTTTAAAACTACGTATTGAGAATGCCCATCTCAAAGATGTTGGCTTGGCATGCACATGTGTGTATGGGGTAGTAGTTGTTTCATCGCCTTTCATAAGGCTACCCTGTGTTTTTAGTAGACCTTCTGGCTCTCAGTCTGGCTATCGAGTAGATCCTTGACCTTCAGGACATACATTTAATCGTCTAAATAGTTAAAATTAACGAACAGATCGTAATAACAACGAACGTTAAAGTTATGAAAGTCAGTGAAACACTTCCACGGAGAAAACCTTAATCGTGTTATTATGAATTTGGTTCCCAAAATATTTCTTGGTTTCATGACTACGGCATTCCTAATACTAACCATAAGTACAGGAATCGTTCATTCTTAATGCTACTTATGCTCATCGTCAACAACCACAAACGTACATTCAGTTATGAGGTAGCTGATGTCTTTACCGTCACTAGACACTAGGGTGGAATGGAAAATAAATTTTTCGAAATTCGAAAAGTCTTAGTTCGGAAAAGTTGCTTTTCATAACATAAAATTTCACCACTCTGAGGTCACAAAGGCCACAAAGGCCTTCAAGTTTATCATTGTTCATCAATGGGTAGAATGGCGAAAAATGCAAAAATTATGATTTCATTGGTTTTAAGTTTAATTTTAACATTAACTCGTTTGATAATATCAGAAACCATAAACTGTAACCACATTTCAAGGATTTTTTTCTTTCCAGAATATTGATAATTAGGCTACGGGCCAAAATAGGCCGAAATGGCTATTTTGGCCTCTCTTTGATGTTAAATTATGCCCATAGTTTTGAACAAAAATGAAATTCCTTTTAATTACAGCATTCTTTACATGGTTTCTGAGAATATCAAATGGGAAAATATTAAAATTAAATTTTAAACCAATCAAATCATCATTTTTGCGTTTTCCGCCATTCCGCCCATTGACATACAATTAAACTTGAAGGCACCTCAAGAACATGACGTCACAGTGTGTGTATGTTAGTGATGCTGAAAGATAACTTTTCTGCAATATGACATTTCGAATTTCAAAAATTAATTTTTTTTCATTCCACCGTTCTATAGACATAGACACATCAACTAAACTGCTGTATAAACACAATTACTGGCAGGTGCTTATTCTTCACATAACACTGGACACTCGTCATTAAAAGGTAAATATTTTTCTATCTCGTCTTCTAGAAAGACTTCAAGTAACCACTAAAACAAAATTTCATTGTGTTGACGCTCTTTAACACCCGTAATTTGGTTACAACAATATCGTTATCATAAAACGATATAAAATTCCTACCATATTTTATGAAATCCCTATGGAACTGCTCCAAATCGATAGGATAAAGTAGATTAAAAATAAACTATTCGACTACTTCACGCTTTATCTAGAAATCGATTAAGCAATGCCCAGATAAACCTTCGGTCTGATTTTATATAGTGTGCTTTTTGTATTTAAACGGTTACGTTGTGTTTATTTTTGTTTCTGATGCCTACTACGGATGTATGTTCAAAATAGTACTTGTCAACAAATAATGTGTTCAGTACTACCTCCATATTATTCATTATCATGTGCCTTTCTATTGTACCTGACAAATACAGCACACACAAGTTCAGAACTTCGAGCCGTCGTAATACACTACTTATTTATTGTTATAGTTGGAAAGCGAAGCGAGTGAGGTTTAAAGAGAGTGAAACTAATCCAGCACGCCGGAATACGTTTGCCATGCCTAGGATTTGGTACTTTTATGACATAAACAAAACTGAATCTCTTCTCTGTGTGTGCAAATTTCCTTTTTTTTTTTAATTTCCTTCATATCACATTTTTCTTGTAGCTTACATATTGGTATCTTCAAGTTTAGAATATGTCTGTTCTTTCAGACACCGACTGTTTTCCAATACAGCAATTTCTGATTGGAAATCCAGACCGTTTTATGGCAGGCAACAAAACCAGCAGCTTACATCAAAACATTGCTTTTTCTGTCCTTGGTGGAGGTTTGTGTTTCGACCGATATGCTTAGATCTGACGTTTTGGTTGTTACATTTATTCATCACCCAAGGCACACGGACAAACAGCCGAATAGTGTTGACGTGTTTTTGCACTTTTCGACAGTCGGGCGAATGGCGACAGTCTTCAGTATCAGCAGCTGTCAACGTGGTTGGTTGGCTTGCCATGAATATAGGGAAAATCCAAACAGAATTTTATCTTGTTTTGTTTCCTTCTGGGATTGTTTGACATACATCAAGTCGGTATTTTTCCGCCCTGAAAAGAAGAAACTATAGTAGTGGGTTGCGACAATGTGATGTTTTCATGTTTTGATTAGACGAACTTAAAAAAAAGACGGAGAAAAGACAATTTTTTCTCCCAAATGCTAGGCGTAAATTGGCTGAAGGCCGAGCTACGGGAAAACCCTCTCAAAGAAAGAAGCGGGAGTAGGAGGAGCGATTTAAGGCGGGTTGCCACTAAATGGAAGTCGTATAGGATCTTACCCGTTTCCCGAGTAACGAGATCTAACAATAATGAGGGCTCGCAGTGTCCGGGTATTGTTGGCCTCAGCATGAGGGAAACGGCAAAATCCTATTTCTCAACCACTCTCGCCTTTTCCTCACGTGCCGTCATTGTTACCACGCGTCGAGTTATTGTTGCATTTGCACTAGTGCTAACAATAGTGGTAAGATGGTGGCAGCTTCTGATTTTTTGCTCGGTAACCAAAACAAAACAAGATAAATGCAGCCATTTAGACATTGAACAATTAAAGGAAACCTTTCAAGGTGCCCTGTTAATGTTCCAAGGGTTACTAAAGTTTCGCAGTCTGAATTTTAATAATTTTTGAATACGAAAGCTTCGTACTCTGCATTTTTGCATTTTTTTTTGGGTTGTTGGATGTATTTAATCTATATTTAATCATCTTTATTAATAAAATCGAGTTGTCGCGTAGGATGGACGGTAACGAGACGGCCACAAGACGGCCGCCACAAGACGGCCACAAGCAATTGAATGAGCCGGCTCGCCCTCTTGCTGATTGTTGAAGCTTCGTTTGTTAATCGAGTTGTCGCGTAGGATGGACGGCAACGAGACGGCCACAAGACGGCCGCAAGTAATTGATACAGCACATATCCGTTTTCATTGTCGGTCGCTCGCCCTTTTTCTTTGCTACCGTGCGAAGAATGAGTCCGCTCGCCCTCTTGCTGATTGTTGAAGCTTCGTTTGTTTAATCCTCCCTTACAATGTCTCCAATGCCTATTTATTTATTTCACATGTGCAAACGCGTATTCCAACCATTTTTGCAGGAAAGAATCATATGAAATGTAAGTGTACGGACTCCGGAACAAGGAATACGTTGAATGAGGGACTGAAGCAAACGAAAAACACCGTTTGCTAGCCAGGGTACGCAAAAACACATAGACGGGATACACGCATTCCCTAACAAACACATGAGGAAGGAAATCGTCCCAGTGTTTTTAACGGTGCATCAAACACCACCCGTGCGTAGCACGGGCTTCCCCTAGTCATTAATAAAAATGACTTTCAACGGCCGACCCTTTTGAAACTTGGCGGCTTCTCTTATACCACTTTTGGTTTTGAGTGGATCATTATAACAGGCACGATAATGGCCAGAATAGGAAAAGGTAGATCCCACCCACGCCACAACGGAAGGCTGATAGTTTCACTTTGCTGGGGTCCCGCTGTAGTAACTGACCAGTTTAGCTTCTTCTGGTGGGGGTGAAGTCGCCCAATTGACAAAAAAAAAACCAATCAAATGAAGTTGTACAACTGAAAAAAAACAACCGAATGTAGTTGCCCAACTGACAAAAAAGCGACCGAATGAAGTTGTACAACTGACAAAAAAAAAACAATAGAATATCATTGGCAATTAGGAAAGCCACTACTGAGTACAGTGCACACAAAATAGATTTGAGACGTTTTGAAGCAATCTCCGCTTCGTTATTATATAAGCAACAAAGTTTACGGCTATAAAGAAGCCAAACTCAAGTAAACACCTTAAAATAAAACAAACGTAAAAACTCAACTTAAATAAAAATAATAGCTAAAATGGACCTAAGTTGCTAGATAAGGAAGCGGTATTGCTTCGAAATGTCAGAAATTGTATATTTTATGTACACTGTACTGGCATTTATTTTGATCGTTAAACCTCTTACAGCTTTCACTATTTTATTGGAATTTAACACTGTAGTATCTGAAGCTTATTGACATGAAGAGGCAGAAAAATATAGTTAAGCCTTTACTGCAACATTATTTTACATGTAAATATTTTGATCTACCCCAAAACAAAACTTGTTAAGGATTACCGCCAAGCTTTTCGGCCGTGTGAAGTCGTGATATAAAATGCCAAGCTCTTTCGCCAAGCTAATCCCACCGAGTAATAGTTCAAAGATTATATGAAATATAAGACAGTTGATTACTCCACAATTTTCAATTATTTCATTTAACGTTTGAAGTATTAGTCGGTGGGATTAGCTTGGCGATAGAGCTTGGCGTTTGATATCACGACTTCACACGGCCGAAAAGCTTGGCAAGAATCCTTAACAAGTTTTGTTTTGGGGTAGATATTAGCTTTTTTTGGTCCAAATTGATGAAATCCATTTTTTTTTCTTGGCAATTATGACATGGAAACACCAATCTAGTTTTCTGGTCCATTTTTTTTTGTCCTCGCGAACTCTAGCAAATCATAAACTGGACCGAACGCGAAAGACTCGACAAGTGATAAATAGATCCAGACGCGAACCTATTTACGTTGCCTTTTGGACTTAAATGTCACACTGCCTGAGCGGGAATTGAACCCACGACCCTAAAAACAAAGGGCAAAGTCCTACCACTCAGCCATACTGACACGGGCAGTTCTCAAACAAATCGCATACTATAAACTTACGGCATGACTGTAAGTGTCACTGCAAAATATCCTAAAGTCTAGCAAAAATATCACAAAGTCTAGCAAAAATAGCGAAAAGTCTAGCAAAAATACAAACTTTTATAAATGCCCACGGCAGCATTAAAGTTTCAAATCACGCAAAATCAAAACCGTACAACTTTACAATATTTTAAGGAACTTCTATTGAAACATCGTCAAAATTCGTTAAAAGGAAATACTTTTTTAACTCGGTCTGACAATAAGCCAGCTTTTTTCCCTTCTTAACTTCGAACGAAAAAAAATCCCTAACGGAGTAATTGTTATCGACAGGATAGAAACTGGGAATTCAACGATCAATTCCTAATCCTAATAATATCAGTTAAACAACGACAACCTTCGTTAATTACGTTTCCTGTTTGTCAAGCTCTTGGGGTCAAATATTGAATTTCCCCAGACATGAATAAATGCAAGTCTCTTGATCAGCCAACCGTAAATTAACGTGACAAGGGAGCGCCAACAGGATCATGCCCAGAATATAGTGAGGAAGGGAACTGTTGTAAGCATTAGTACTGCTTCGTGGTAATGACTTTTACGACTCACTCAAGTAACTAATAAACTATGTCTACAGACTGACGGGGATCAGACAGTGGAAGTTCAAGTTTCAGAAAAGCTATGATTACTTGAGTTAAAGTTATATTTTCAATTATTGTCTGTGGCTCTTCAAGAGCATCGTCTTAGTTTGTGATCCGTGTTGTCATTCCTCTCCTCCCCCCACCCTCCTTTGAACGGCTTTCTAGTAGTTATTTATCGTTATACCACGGCTGTGACGTCACGCTCACTCAAAGCCATACTAAAATAATATTTCAATAGGTTGAATCCCGTTAACGATGACCGGAAGTGTGCGTCATCGCAAAAAAGTGTGGGTACCGGGAACGAACACTAACGACCAAAAAAAAACAGTATCCAAAACAATAAAGCAGTAAAAACGTACAAAAAAGAATTACTTAACCTTGCTGGAATGTCCTGATGAAATACTTGCATTCCTGCTGCCTCACAGGGTCTGCCCCATACCGAAGTTTTTTCACGCCAACATTCTGCTCCGAAAACTTGAGCTTACCAGCCAAAGGACGCGTCCGTCTAACTCCCACTACTCTCCTCCACAAACTTGAGCTTACCAGCCAAAGGACGCGTCCGTCTAACTTCCACTACTCCCCTCCACAAACTTGAGATTACCAGCCCAACTAGGCGTGCTTCTAACCCCAACACCCCCTCCACAAACTAAAATGGAATGACCTTTATTAATACCGATACACTTATTACCGTATTTCTTGAAACAATTCTCTCAAAAACAAAATAAACAATACAAAAATGTTTTAATTGTTACGAATTAGCTTGACGTCCCAAACGTGGTATAAATTAATTGTGGGTGAGAAACCCACGATTATCGAGTATTAATGCACAGTGGTGACGTCACGCCAACACATCCCCATGCTAAAAGTGTAGTCGTTATATACGGTTAATGTGAAAACCCACACACGTCACAGTGGGTTAATTTTGAAAACCCACAATTTTTTGATAATCTAACACTTTTTACGGGGGTCCACAACCCCTGCTCCACCATGTGACATATGACCCGACTTTGCAAAATTACCGTACACAACACAAATTCAACCAGCACACCTCATTGCAACCAGCATAAACAGGCACATTTACAACCTGCAACATTTTTCTTTCTAGCCTAACACGAAAAAAAAAAAAAACTCGCGTACTATGCTAGGCCCCCACCCACGGAGGAATGGCCCAATCCGGCAACCTTTCGTTCCGACGGTGCGAAAACTAGGCTACTGACACTTTGAAATACACCTAAAAACCTACGAGACTAAAGCGCTTAGCGCATTTTATACACTCATCTTATTTAAACTACTAAAGTAGAAAAAAATACAGTTGTACCTTAAAACACAAACATCGGTATTATGGAACGTCTCTCCCCTGCAGTCTGCTTTTATACACAGGAGGCTTCCAACCCCGTTTCCGACCCGTAACTTCCGTTCAGGAATTTACGTAAGTCGCATGTAAAAATTCTTATTCTTTATGATTCACAAATAAAATTTGCAAACAAGTCTTTAAAAAACTCGAATAAGACGATATGTTAACTTGACGTCACATCTTACCATTAAAATATACATATCCGTGAATCATAGGCGATTTAACGGCTATAATTGCTCTTGAGCTCGAAACGGCTAGTCCAATATCTCGGGGCTGAAAGGGAAAAATCCCCGGGCTTGCCCCTCCCTTTACCAGATATTATTCTCCTCTAAAAAGCCTGGTAATGTTCAAAATGAGTCGGTTCAGCTACACAAGCATTAAATTGCTTCGGTTGACTTAAGGTTCAAAAGAAATTAATTTAAATATATATGTAAAAAAATCTGTTTAAAATAGAAAAGGATATTTTTTTTGGTTCGGAGTTTGGTGTATTTTTACGATTGGAAACCTAGTGCCACTGTTTCTTTTTTTCTTTTTTTGGTGGGTACTACTCTGACAATTTTTTGTAAAGATACTGTGTAAAATTTGCATACGTTAAGCATCATGTTTAATTGAGAATTTGTTGTCTTAACGATAAATATTATGGGTTTTTTTTGCCTTCTTTTGCATGTTTTGATGTATTGCCGTGTTGGCTTGTTGTGCTTTATCTGTTACGAGATTATACTGATACGAATATTTTATTCTATGATTCACAGTTTGAAGGATGTCCAATTCCGTTGACGGAAACGGAGAGCTATTGTTTTGTAAATATATAAGTCATGAGCCGTCAGTGAGTGCACGTAATAACGAAATACATGGAAACAGTTGACTTGTCTATAGGCTGTCAAAGTTGGCGGAAGTAATCCGTTCATAGAGCTGGCTTACTGTGCAGCAGCTGATTTTACAAACTCAAATTAAGTCACTGTAAATCTAGGCACTTTCCACGGAATCAGAATGCGTTTTTTGAGTACTAACTTACTAGTGCACACAGACATTAGTAACACGTAATGCGTTCCTGCTACCTCAATCGCATGCAGTAGAGCATG
Source organism: Lithobius niger (assembly GCA_023313725.1). Taxonomy (NCBI): domain Eukaryota; kingdom Metazoa; phylum Arthropoda; class Chilopoda; order Lithobiomorpha; family Lithobiidae; genus Lithobius; species Lithobius niger. The sequence goes on from JAHWFP010228406.1 coordinate 29,056, forward strand.
GCTAGTTGGAGCGTAGTCTACTGTCAAGAGCTTCTGTTTCCATTTACTTGCAGGATTCCCTCGCTCGCCCTACCACACTCGCCTCGGCTGTACACATCATACAAATAATATTCCAGCAACACCCAGCGCCAGCAACACCACCACCCCCAGATGGTAGCAATGAAAGGGTGTCCTCCGGTCTGATCGAAACCCCATCATATCGAAATGATCGAACATCCCATGGGATAAAATTACCTTCACGTATAAAATGTGTACTTCCCATCAGATAGAATGTTTTCCCATCAGATAGAAATTTTTTTCCAACAGATAGATTTTTTTTTTTGCAACCACTGGGGAAAAAAAGAATACATAACCAGTACGGCACATCCAGTTCATAGCGTTCACAAATTATAAGTAGTAGTTTTTTTTTGCTTGTTTCTTTTTTTCTGTCTTTTTTTTACTCGTATTTCTTGATGAGCCAAGAGCTTCTGGTGATCATCTTCATTTTCCATACGAAAAGAAAAAGGCATTGCCGAACAGACCTGCTTCTTAACGACCTTCCATGGGCAAATCTCTTTGATTTCTGTATAGGACAACCCATCTTTGTCACAACACATCTATCTAGACACACGCTAGTGTGTCGCCGCCAAGTAGACGTTTTATTGTTGTTGGAGCTTAATTGTTAGAGTGTCATTGTTGTCAGATGGCGGCTCACTAGCAGACTGTGTCTTTTAACTGAAACCAACTTATACGTGATTTCAGCATACTGGTGTAAATTGCCCATGCGGCAGAAATCTTTGGAAATCGTTTGAATCAGGTGTCTTGGGTCCAGTAACAAAGAAAAACTCAATACGAAAATATGGGAACGTGTCCTTCATGGAGAGAAAGTGTCCTCAATAACGTTGATTTGTGTTACTGGTGACTAGTAACTAGTGACTAGTAACTAATAACTAGTAACTAGTCCGCATGCTCCCATGTTAATTCTCATAGGGTATAACGACACGTCTACAGCTGATTAGGGAAAGTTGCCAGATCTAAATTTCGGCAGACAGGTAAAGCGTCATATGGGGAAGTGCCTTTTTCTAAAATGGGGGTTGCAGCTAGAAGCACGTGGTCCTGAAGTGGCTCGTAAGTGCAAAATTATTGTTTAACCATTATTTGTATTGTCATCCAACAGTCGATTATAACACGTTTAAGTGTTACACGCGTATCGTTTCAGTACCTAATTGTCAGAATTCATTGTTGTTGCAAATAGGTGGTGGTGCTTTGGGGCGCATGGTTCCCCAAAAATGCAGAATGGTTCACTAAGAGACGGAGTATCTTTTATTGCAAAGGTTTGGGTTTTTTTTTTCCCACCAAATCCAAATCTTCTTTTTTTTTACGGTACGCGAATTTAAAATGAATTATCTGCCCCACGACCCGAATAAATTTCTCATTACTGGTTCAATAAGACACAGGGTATCTTTTATTCCATAGGAATTGATTAGGTCCTTGCAATTACCATACTGTTACGCTTGTTATTAATTTATTTGGAATGACAATAGCAAATGTGAAAATTATGAATGAGAACATTCATACAATAAAATACCTCCAGACCAAAAAAGGTAGGGGTGACAATTACACCTTGGGATTTTTTGTACATTCACAGGCCTATGAATGTCGTGATATCAATCAACCAGGGAAAGGCTGCCAAGGAAAGGCCGCTATTAGTCAAGTTAATCCCACTGAATAATACTTTGGATGTTAAATGAAAACTTGAAGATTGCTACCGCTAGTAGCAATCTTCCAGTTTTCATTTAACCTTCGAACTATTAGTAGGTGCGATTAACTTGGCTAATAAGATTAACCTTGGCGGCCTTTCCCTGGTTGAATGATATCACTACTTTAAAAGGCCGACCCTTTTTGTAAACTTGGCGGCTTCTCTTACCAGTTTTGGTTTTGGGTGGATTTGACTGTCACACGACATGGCGGCGGGAAATGTCATCGAATCAACATTTACGCAGGGGAAAAAAGTTTATCAAGACAGAGTGTATTTAATATGAAGCCACCATTTTATGTCTCCAACTGCTATCCTCCTCGTCAGCAGTCGTGGTCAATAGGCGAATCCCCACCCCAATTCTTGCTGGCATAATACTAGAACGCTCCTTTAGCAAGAAAAAATCCCTTTACAACGGAAAAAAATCCCATTAGATAGAAAATAAATCTCTATCGATAGAAAAAAATTCCCGTTGTATAGAAAAAATTCCCATTAGATAGAAATAAATTTTTCCCGTCAGGTCGAAAATTGTCTATCTGACGGGCCATTCTATCTGTTGGGTTTTCGATCTGACGGGCCTGAACCAATGTAAGACGAAGATCGAGTTCATTCTTGGGACGATAGCCAAAAAAAAAAAGGGCGAGCGCTGGCAATATGAAGTCGATGCCCTGTAACAATCAGTAACAAACGCTAGCTCATTTCTTGTTTTCTTCATGCAGAAATTCCGTCGTCAAGTCCCATAAATACTAGAAATCAAAAATGAAATCGTTTGATGCTTATTTTGTTTTACGAGCGGTTACGTCTTCCTGGAGGCCGGGGGCGGCTTTAATCGACGGCCGCCATTGTTTTTGTAACCATTTTGTATATCAACAAGGTACTCTGCTGCCAAAAACGTACAATCTATTATCTGAGTTCGTTCTGCGTCGAACTCGAGATAGGCCGGGCACACTTTAACAGAATAATATTTTGCCTTCGAATTTAGGTATAGTTTGAAAACTGACGACCTCTTGTTACGAGGTTTTGTTACTCCTGCTAAATGTGGAGGATTTCTTATTTTTTGCTGGCTTTTTGCTAAAGTGGAAGGTAGGTTATTTTTTTAGCTCAAGTTTGCCGTTTATTATTAGAACTTTCTATTAGGGAATATGTAACCGTGGTTTTAAACTTTAAAACTTCAAAATGTATTCTCTTCAGTACAAAACACAGAAAAAAAATAGAAGAAAAAAAGGTGGAAGTAAAAGCTCCCTCAGGCAGTTAGTTTTGATTTTACAAGTTTTTTTTTTCTTATCCCTCTTCCATTTTCGCAAAAGCCAACTGCGACCTGAATATTTATTGTACCTAAGCTAGGGATAAAGATCTAAGAGGATGGGATTTGCCGTCCATGAGCGCAAAATGGATTTGCTGCCAAGCATCGAAATTGCCATTTTACAACGATGGTTTCTAATGTTTCTTATCGAGCATTACAAGATCCTTCTCCCCCTCAGCAGATTTGGAACAAGCATCGACATTTTCAGTGGGCGGGGACTGTTCAAGCCACTATCCTTTGATAGAGGTGGCAACTGAACAATGCTTTCCAATATTTATTGGGGGCGACTACGATTTTGTGCGTTCAGGTTGTTTGCAGAATTGTGTTATTGGCTGGATGTTCACGAAGGTGTGCTTGTAGGTTGTTGATAAAATTAAGTCGTTCATGCTGTTCAACAACAGGTAGCATAATGCAGAATATATAAGAACCCCAGGCTGAAACCTTGCTGAAATGAACAGTCGGGCCAGTGTTGCTATAGAGTGGGGGTTTTACCATCTAGAGTATGGATGGCAAGACACAAGTTTGTTACGATAATTTTTTTTAATTATCGCGATAATCATGAATATCTCGATAAAACTAATTTTGTGGCTGGAATAACCATTTTAATTTAGTAAATTAAAAAAAAAACCTTGGCTCTTTATCAAGATATTACCGAATTATCGAGTCATCCGTAATCTAGAGGTATTGATTGCCTCTGGAGGTGAAAACGGGGGCTGGCAATGACTGGGACGAAAAAGGGGGGGGGGGGGGTTTGCGGGTAATTCTGGGGTGCCGGCATTTTTTGTTTTTCTTTTCCGTGATATCCTGTTACCATTCATTAGTCAAAACTTTAAGCTAAGGAATTCTTGTATGGCAGCACCAGCACTCCGACTGGCTAGCGGCCATATAGCAGCGTCGCAGACCGAAGGGGGAGGGGATTTGGTTGGTGGTTCGCAAGTTGTCAGGTGGACGTGCAGGTGCAATGATGGGATAACTTAATCTTGGCCGACTGTGTTGTATATAGATTGTGTTTTTCAAATTTTATACTTAACACACTGCGCAGAACATAATGTTGTTTTCATGATGGTTTTAATTTTTTATACCTGATCTAACATGATTATTTTGTAAACCCGATTTACAACTTTTATGTAAGATTGCAAACCAGAAAACCTGGGTTCACATTGATATGTTTCGCTTTGAAGGTGATTGCCTTAGAAGTAAAGGCCATATATTCAACGGACCTATTACAGTTTTGTTGCTTGTATTTATTTTTAATTTTTGTGACTATTTCTATGGGAAATGGTTTTTTTTTTCTTACCTTGGGATATCGATAGTTTTTAGGGGTTCTTTTGGGGGCCAGTATCATGATTTCGGGGGCAAATGCTCGCTGTCATCTGGCCGAACTGAATCGAGTGGATTTACGTCAAAACAGCGCGCGACAGTATAGTGACGCCATAACAGCGAGACGACAATACAGCGTACGACACAACAGCGCACGACGAAACAGTGCAACGATATAACAGCGTTACGACAAAATAGCTTGGGATAAAACAGCGTGCGACAAAATCGCGCAAAATGTTGTTTAAAAACGATGACGTTTCGTGCATTGGCGATGCTCGTCTCAGGTCAGAGTACAAAGCTAGTGCTCCACAATTTCTACACACCTATATGACGTGCTGATGAGGAAGTGGGGGGGGGGGGGGGAGGGATAATTTCTTGCTTGCGGCCGCTTGTTCTGTTTTACTTACTTCGGAAAAAAGTAAATTTTGTCAAAAAAAATTGTTTTAAATCTGGATGTTATGGGTTCTGGCTAAAAATAACGATTTTGAATCAAAATGTTTGGCCAACATTTATTTCAATTTTAATGATTTTTTGACTACCTTTTGTTATTTACTGTCTTACTGTAATGTTTTATTGTTTTCTTATCTTCAGTTTGAATTAAACGTAATTTTTTGGACCCTATTGTTGGCTTAACTAAGGAAGACAAGAAGTGCTCGAAAGCAACTAATTATTCTTCCTTCTACCTCCTCCCCCCCCTCAAAATCAACAGCCAATGGAAAAGCAATATGCAAAAATCTAGAAAGAGACTTTCACCACCCCCCCCCCCCCCCTGACGCGGTGGCAGGCAAAGCATAGGGGAAGGATGGGGGAAGGGAAGTTGAATAATACTTAACCGAATAACTTAAAGTAAACAAAAAACATGCATACAAAACCGTACTTAAAAAAAAGGTTTTTATTACAAAAGTGTTGACTCACCTCGAGATCGATTTTAGCCCCAAATTTTGGATTTACGATGCGGTCGCTCTCCTGATTGCTCCTCAGATCCTGAGAAGCTACACCTGTGTGTAGGCATATCTCGATGAGCTCTTGACAACCTGCCTGCGTTTATCAATTTAGTATATTTTATATACCTGCATTCATAAGTTTATTAACTTATTGTCACCACTTACTATCCCGTATACCGAAATAAATTATATTCATTTTACTTTCATAACACGCCGTTTAAACATTTTACGTTTGTTTAACGATTTGTGTAGTTGTTCACGTGATTATGCAAATTTTGGAATAACCCTTTACAACCTGGTTCTTGATTATGATAGTGAATGAACGATTCTTGTTGAACACGAGGCTACAGGTTACGTCGGGCAGTGGATGACTGCAATTTAGCCGCCTTGACGGGAGAAGCCCTGCATTCCTGAAATTTCGCCACGTCTTGTATATGCCGTTGGGTATTTGCAGCTTTTGACAGGACATTACGTGAGGTAACTTAAATCACCTTCCTATTGCTCTTCGGAGATATTAGGTCAGAACCGTTTTCAGTTGCTTAAAATCACACATATACCTGTAACCATGTTTTCAAGAATAGGGCGAATTACCTGCTGAAGTATAGGATGCTCCGTAGTTGGGGTTTAACTGTTTAGTTTGGAAAACCATTGCTAATAATGTTTTGCGTGTGTTGCCGTGCTGCATTGAAAAATGCTGGTCGCAGCGAGGAGAAAGGACCTAGAGCCCTTAAAAGGGCAAAAAGAAAGCCAGGAAGCCCAAGAAAGGGCCAAAAATGGGTAAAAAATGAGTAACAAGCCCAAAAAAAAAATTAACCCAGAAAAACAAAGCCTCGGCGTGCCCTTTTATTGAAAGTGCGCCTGCTCTCTCGGATATCTGTGCTCGCTACTGTGCACACCTGTAATTCGCTGTGCACACCTGTTGTTCACCAATAAATCATGGAAATCAAGGTTGTCTTTAGAATAGTTAAATTCTGTTCCCAGAGTATCCCAATAAAGTATGTCCAATAGAGGTGCGTAGTTGAGAAATGAACCTGGGACCTCGGCGAGAATTTTAAATTTACATCCCCTTCCCCCACAGCGTTGTAAGGATATGGGGAAGGTATCGGCTCTAATTTCAAACTAATGAGCGATAGTATTAAAAAAAACTTTCAAAGCTATAATTTAAAATTATACTCCATTTGAACACTTTCATGAGACTGAGAGGCTTTAAACAACATTACGGATTAATCAAGGAACCTCTGCACTAACTTGCATGCTGAATGTCAAACTTTGAAATATAATTTTTTTCTCCCAAAATTCACGATTTATGCATATACTCGAACTTCAATGGATTCAGAACTATAATACGCGTTGCTGCTAATTTTCGATAGTCATTTAAATATTTGTTATATGTTCAAACTCCGGGTGTCATCAGGCTTCTAGCGTTCTGGATACTATACTGCTTTGGATCGGTCATTGTTTGTTCTTTAATCTTGGGCGCGAGACCACTGATCTTTATGGTCTAGCGCTGTTGTCACCTGGAGGCCATAGAACCCAATTTGCTATTGGCCAACTAGTTTTTTTTTCGGGCCTTCTGCTGGTTTGGCAATACTTCATTAGAGGGAAAAACAAACAAATAAGTTGAAACGAAAGGTTTTGTAATTTATTGTCATTCGAAAGGAAATCATTTTCGTTTTTTTTTTTAAATGAAAGCCTACTGCTTTCAAACTAAGTTAAGTAGCGTAGCTATCAGCTGTCGTATACATTCAAGCTGATTAAAATTGATGCGATTGTAAAAAAAATGTTCATAAAAAGTGAGCGGGACTCACTCGAGTTCACCTTTCAGCTAATTGAAATCTTCCATTAAATCAAGACTAATTATGTCACAGCACGAGGCTTCACAACATGGTCAGCAAGTGATTGCCACTCTCAACGAACTTGCCTGTTTTTAAACTTGTAAGTTTAGAGCAACATATTGGGATTTATTGTAAAGAATTTTATGTTATCTTGCTCTGTGGCTGTTAGGTTTTTGTTATTAGGGAACCATTGGCTGAAAACCATTTATTAGTTTGCTTTTGTGGGTGCATTTCCGGTTTTGGGTGTGACTTAGCGTACGACGGTTCTTTTCGTCAGCATTGCAGGAAAGAGAACCTGTTGGGAGTTCGGAATTGGTAGTTAGGAGTTGCGGTGAGAACTAAACTGCCAACCCCTGCAAGTTCTTATTATTTTTTTCTTGCAGTACTAAATGTCTTCGAGGGGGGGGGGAAAGGAACGGTTATTGCGATTCATCAAACTGCGGCTTATTGCGACTTATCAAACTAAAAAAAAAATATATATATATATTCTTCCATTGCTCACAAGAAACAAATATGGGGAAAAATTGGAAAAATTGTATATACCACTCTTGGCCAATAAAATACCAAAATAATTTTGGGAAATTACCAAAAAGGACAAATAAATAAAAAATATGACAAAGCAATGGCTTCTTGAAAACAACTAAAGAAACACTATGCTTGTAATTTCTGTACAAATTATTTATTTTTCATCCAAAATTCACGGTAGTTTGTAAGAATCATGTAGCAATATTTTTTTGTGTATTAAGTGTTTATCATATCAGAAACCAAAACTGGTAAAAGGGGCCGCCAAGTTCCGAATGGTTCAGCCCTTCAAAGGAGTGATATCAACGCACCAAAACATTCACCATGTTAAATTGTTAATCTTACCACTTAATAATTCGAAGGTTAAATGAAAACTAGAACATTGCTACTTTCGGTAGTAATGTTCAAGTTTTCATTTAACGTCCAAAGTATTATTCGGTGCGATTAAGTTGGCGAATGTTTTGGTGTGTTGATATCACTCCTTTGAAGGACAGAACCATTCGGAACTTGGCGGCCCCTTTCACCAGTTTTGGTTTTTGATGATATCACTCCTTTTTTAAAATTGTGTATTGGCTCAACTCTACTGCCATGCAGATTAGTAATAAAGTGTCACTTCAACAAGAAATTGGGTTTCAACAATTTGCTACTACGTTTTGCCTAATAGGCCGAACCATTCTCAACTTAGTCACCTCTTTATTGGCTTTTGGTTTGGTTTTAATTTTGTTGTAATTAGTTGTATTTAGTTAGTTTTGTAGTGTTGATATCACTCCTTTGAAGGGCTGAACCACTCTCAACTTGGTGGCCTCTTTACCAGTTTTTGGCTTTGTTTATTTTTGCTTTGTTTTTGCACTTGGTTTATTTTTCGTGAATTGGACGTGAATACAATTTCTTTGCAACGGTGTTTAGATTTATCGTGATACACTAGTGTGTGTCTAGGTACGTACGTCAGTTGTCGGAACTTGAGCCATCCAATGTGAGATGGTGCCGACAATAGTAACAATGGTTATAACAATATTTTCGTATTTACGCGCCCTCCCACGCCATCCCTGTTACGTCCCCAGGCTCCAAACCATAAAAGATACGCAGTTCGTATTGTAGTGCACTCATTCGTCCAATTTCATAGCTGGAAGCCTTCGCGTTATCTCGGAATGAATAATCACCCTATGGGATTAACATGGGGATGAGCGGACTAGTTAGCTAGGTAGTAACACATTTTCAACGTTATTGACGGGCAGATTTTGCATTGAAAGCAGCATAGCTGGCATTCAAACACGAGTTATTTTTTGTCAGGTGGGTCATTGCTCTCGATTTCAACACAATTTGAGCTTTTGTGCCGCATTATTATTTTCCCCCAACTACCTGAAATGTGCCCAACTATGCTTCAAGATATAAGACACTGACGCAATGGCGTCGCGCTGCCATTGTTTACAACCTCGACAATTGAATTGATGTGATATTTGTTGTGATGTTTGTTGCTAACTTGGCGCAACACATTAGCGTGTGTCAAGATGTAAGAATACTCTGTGTAAAAACATGCCAACTACACACAAGCTCTTTCTGTGCTTCGTAGTAGCCTTGGAAATGTTTTTTGTAAAATAAAAAAATTAAAATGTCTTACTTCATTTAAACCGTAATTTTTGACCAACTTTGGACCATTAAGAAAAGTTATCTAAAATGAAGGATACTACAAAAACAACGTTTTTTCAATCAAACTTTATTAAATTCAAAATTGCAGATTAATCATTACGACCTACCTGTTGTGCAAAACCTTACTAAGTAGATGGCACTACTTTACCTTGAATTTCGAGGAATAATGTTTTCAATAACATGTTTTTCCATCGAGAATACGCCTTCATAATAATTTAACGGCAATAAACCATTAGAGAGCCAGTCAACGGCAGCCACCAGCCAATCACGTTTCCATCACACGGATAAAACGAGCACAAGGCGTTTTATCAGATGAAACTGTCAGCTTTGTGTCTCCATGTTGGTTTTACAATCGAATCGTCGGGTTTTTGGTAACCGCCACATAACGCAAGTATGACAGAACTACATTTAGTAGGCAAAAACCTGTTTCCAAACAAATACGACGTAGCTGATAGTCACGTGAGGCATGATTCCACTTCCCAGCAACGCACGATTAAACTTTGGTTCCCATGGCAATAGACCAATCAGCCAGCATCAGCTTACCTCTAATATTCGAAGCATGGCAGTAGAAGCAACTGCAGTACATAAAATTGTAAATACAGCACTTAAGTTGAAAATAGTTGAAAATAAATTAATAATAATTGTCATATAACTTAGTAATGTTTCGGATCATATTCTACTTTAAATGTACAATATATTCATTAAAAATAAAACACGTATTTGTATTGGTTGACGTGCAGTAACTGGTACTAATGTTCGTCCTACAACAATCGTCAGCTCTCACGCTGAGTTAAGCTACTTTCGGCAAGTTTGTGGTGCATCACTGAGGAAGAAAAATACAGGAAACTGAAAACTATGCCACTCGAGCGTAGTATAGCGTAGTTTAAGTATCGATAAATGTTCTCAACCCCTCCCTACATTCCGAAGCTGATAAAACTACTTGCGTATGTGCTCGGTATTTTTTCAGCTTCGGAATGTAACTCGTGGTTGAGAACATTTATCGAGTTAAAAAAAAAATACGCACTCGTTGGCATTACTGCTGACAAAATGTTTTTATACCATTGTTACTACTTACATGTACTCCGTGGTTCACCTTGCCGTTAACATGGCTGCTGCGCAGTCTTCCAATTACTGCCTAACACGGGAATTAGCCAAGCGGCAACATCCGGGTAACCCCTCGTACATGCACACGCGTAACTTGACGCGCATATAGCAGACATAGAAAAGAAAGCAGCGCTGGTGTGTCCACGATCACGCGTAAAAAGGGGAGAGAATGACCGACCGACTTGACCTATTTACAAATCCCTCTATTGAATACCCAGTTTCGTAGTAGCTGGAGGGCACAAAAACCCGTCCTGGCGCGCGGCTCACGCGGAAAAGTTGAGCCTACGCCAACTCCAACGCGCTGCCTATTCGCAATGGATTATGGGTAAGCGATACGGGAGAAACCAGTATTCTTTTCTGCATTCGCGTCTACGCGCGTCAAGTTACGCGTGTACATGTACGAGGGGTAACGAACGTGTCCTGCTGCTTATAACCAGTTGAAACCAGTTAAAATCTGATCGCGCCAGTAAGCCAGTCACGCGACGTAAAGCTTTGGCGGGAGTCTATTGTTCCAGCGTGCATAAATAGAATACGGCCGCTGGAGCACTAGATCTTCGGGTGGTGTTGGGGGTCGAACTGAACAGCTGGACCTCTGGAGCTAAACAGGGTCAGAACAAGTAGCAATCCTGTTATGACGCCTAATGTGTCAAGCTATGTGCATAGTCCCCTAGCTATGCAGTAAGAAATGAATTAGGACTGAGCCTTCTCGGAACTAATCGTCCACTTCCTTGCACCATGTTTTTCCTTCGATAAAGCCCCTCGGCCAAACTTAAGTGAAACGCAAGAGTGATGAGTCAAGCTCGCTTTTGGGAAACAATCGCCATCATTTGCTTGTAAAATCAACAAAATACTTCTCAGCACAATCTTGTTAGCTTGTAATCCCCAATGTAATCTAGGGGCCTATGACCAATAAAGTCTTTATGAGTTTAATCTGGCATGGGTTGCATTATCTACGTATTGTAATTTACTTTCGGTTCCTGCCTCTAGAACCTTCTAGAAGTTTCGACTGTCCAAAATACCCTAGTTATTTCGCGGTTGTCAGTGGTAACCAAACGGTATTTAAGCAATGGAGCCATCATGCACCCGACTGGTTCTCTTCCGACCCCTGCAATGTCTGCTAGTTAGGGAGATGTTCTGCTGCTTAAAGCTTTTAGTAGGCCTGATTTATGCCTCCTTCAGTTAGGGTTTTTACGGCAGTTAGGCCTTTTCCCTAAACCTAACTCAACCCTGAAGTCTCCAATTATAACATAGGCCTATAAAGTCGGTCTAATGTGCGCTCTCCCACTTAGCTAATTTCGATACTGCGTCACCTTTAAAAGTCAAAATAAGGAGAGACAGAGAGATAGATAGACAGAACGAGAGAGAGAGAGAGAGACTAATATATTTTATCCTTACTTATTCGGGACAAAAGAACAAGAGGAAGGAAAAGGCGTTTCGAGCAAGCAACGACTGTGCGTTTTAGTCGGAACCAATATTTCATTCGGCTCTCCTGATTTATGGCCGGCACACGCACGAAAACGGCGGCAATCTGTAGGATTCATCAGATAAGCACCGTCGTAATAATAATATGAAACGACGAAGAGTTATGCGTATAGAGCGTGTATGTTATAGCCCTGCAACTCTCCTTGCTTGGGCGCTCCCGACCGACTACAAGCGAAACCTTTCACCCGAAACAGCGGAAAATGCGTCACTTCCGTAGACATTTCCTCCATCGACAACGGTTCAAGGCAGCCAAGCATCGCTCTAAGAATCACTCCATGGTCTGGGGGTTGCGGAGGTGTGAAAACGTTCGGTTGCTTGAATTTAAGGTAACAACATTAACTAACATTTCGAATGGGAGGAACGTTGATTTCGAAAATAATTTATTGAAAAAAATAAAAATAAACGGATTATTCGTAGTTCTTATATTTTATATTGTTGCTGAGAACTGGAATACTGAGTAGCACTTGCCTAGAATTCGAAAATACAAAAAAAACTAAATAAATAAAAGTACGGAAGCGTTTCCAAACGGAGCGTCATTAGATGACAAATTCTTGATTCCGTACCTAACATATGTACCAACAGTGTTGGCAAATATTAGCAAAAGTTTCTCGAACCAATGGTGGTTAAATGAAGGTTTAAGGGTTAAAGGTTAAGGGTTATTAAGGGTTAAATTAAAAAACCCGCCAAATTTTGGCCAATCAAAATAGTGACATTAGATAAAAAAAAGGCTGCAGTGCCACGTTTTTTACATGGCGTACGAAACCTAACCTATCTACTGACCAAAGAGTTCACTTTGGAAAGTAGTACCGCCAAGGTAATCCCACCGACTATTAATTTTGTATTCTTGTCGTGAGTAGTTTGTTTTAGTGACGCTGAATAGTTTCGACTCCCCCATGATGCTTTGCGCTTCCTGTTGACGACAGCTCCCCTGGTGGTAAATCGTTGAAAACAGGTACCAGTTTCATTCAAATGTCGAAAGTTTACCATTATTAGGGAGAGTGGCACGACCTATACATTCTTTCCTGGCTAAAACCATGGGATCGCCATTTTATCTATTCAAGTTTCTAGCTGACACACTGTGTCCTCGCTGTCGTGTAGGCTACCGCATTGAAGACATCCCCCCCCCCCTCCCTTGTGAGGGAAAAAATATTGATTCCAATTTAAGTGTACGAATGCGGCCAGTGTGGTGTCGTCTGGTCTAGTCTTACATCACGCTCTCTACATCACGCTCTGTGGAAGGAAACCCTCCTCTTTTCCCCACTTGATTTAAACGCTTTACATATGCTCATACATTATATCCGTCTCTTTATGGTTGTTCTACTAGGTAAAACCTATTCATCTGTAACTGTTGTTCTAGGTTTATATTGCGTAGCCTTTTGTAGTCATTGTTACTTTTTTGGCAGAAAGTCTCAAAAGGGGTTCCCACTCTCACAAAAAAAACAAAAAACACCTCAAATGACTGTTACATCCTCTTCGTCTGAAGACATTACATCTACGGTATCTACTCTTAGCCATCCATTGTTCCTCCCTCTCCTTAAACCCTTGATGTGCGTCTTCCCCATGTATTGTTATAATGTGTTGTTTTCGCTAGGCAAGCTCGTTTTTGTCTGCCTAACTTAACCAAATACAGTCCCACTTCGTTTCTGATTTCAAATTAATGAACACGCCATTTTGTTTTTTCCCTCAAGCCGCCATGATGATTCAATAGGAATTTTCCAAAAGGGAGCAATCTTTCATCATGACTCCTGACGTTCTTCGTCAGCTTCAACCGCTCGTGCGATACACGGTAATGAGCCAATTTACGTTTTGATGATAAGTATACTTCCGATTAAAGTGATATTCCGTGAACTTTAGTGCATAACGGATCTGGATCAACGAATTGGCACTGAATTAGGGACGAACTTAACCGTTGGTATGCCACGGCAAAATTCATGTGTATTGGTCCATATTGGATTTACCGTGAAATAAACCGGATTAGACTCATGGACCGAACAATTGAAGGTGGACAATTTATTTCAATCCTCTCTCCTACGCTCCTGATGCAACTCAAGACCTATTACTGGAAGGAAGGGTACAAGTGTTCATTTCTAGATAACGTCTGACAACTTGTCTAACTACGAGGCCCGTAACTAGTCATTCATCACCACTCTGGCTAACCACAACATAGTCCTTTCACACAAAATAAAAATATTAAACCCACTCACTGTTCGATATGGCAAGAATATTCACTTTTCCACGAAGAAAAAATGCCTCTGTTGTTTTGGGATATTAGGGCTATGACTAATGATGCAGAGCAAAAAAATCGCATGTGACTCAAGTGAAATTCCCGGACCGTAGCAAGACGTTGCGAAAGAATTTGCTTAGATTGTTTTCATTAATTCAAGAATGCAAGTTATAAGTTGAAGGTGATCGTGTCTGGCCCGGCTAAAACCGTAGTGCACATCCAAAGGCTTTTTGCATTTTTCTGCGCAAACCCTTTAACCGATTCGTTTTAAATAGGCCTATTGATTTATTCAACATCGATTCTGCGCCTTGTTTGTGGATATCG